>JAOPUG010000125.1:1050479-1064687 GCA_027564375.1 Micropterix facetella
TCTAAGGATAGAAATCAAAGGTGAGTGTATATATATATACAATAGCTTAAAAACAAACGAATAAATTGACATTTAAGCTCAAATTAGACCTCTATCACCGCGCATTCCATATTTGAATACAGAATGGATTTAGTAACATTTGTTCCTTTCCACCCTGTATTTGTTTGCGGATCTACTGAAAATCAATTCGCATTTGAGACAGCAAGGATCTTTTTAAAAATATAATCCATGTAAAGAGTAATATAATGATGTCATGCTAGAAATGTTGATGTAAAACTATACGCAATATACGTGGGCCACACTGAATGTTTCTGGAACTGGGCACTTGGTAAAAGATATTTAAAAAGTAAGTAGTTCCTGTTATTGAAAACGGCACTTTTTGGCTTCTTCACTTCTGTCTTCTGTTTTTCTTTGTAGCGCCATCTTGAAAATTGCTTGTTTACCTAATGATGCATTTGATTCGAGAACATTTTAGATGTCATTTTTTTACGATTTTCGCTGTGGTTTAAGTCAACAAGAAAGTTGCCAAAAACTTCAATTATCATTTGGTGATGCAGGTTCATCTCATAGCTCTGTGTAGGTACTTCTGGTATAATGAATTTCAAAGTGGACGTATTAATCTCCAAGACGATTCAAGCGAAGGCCGGCCGGCGACAGCGGTAACAGAAACTGATATTGATGCTCTATGAGTCTACGAAAACTAATTCAATCGGATAAAAAATTAAATATCAGCAAATTCGTACAACATTGAACATTGGCATGAATCATTGGCCGACCTTGCACCCTGTGTTTTTTTTGTTTCTAAAAATTAAGGATTTACTTCGAAGTATACGGTTCAAGACCCCCGAAGCGGCGGTGATAGCGTCCCGAGAAGCCATTGAGGACACCTCTAAAGAAAAATGAGCCAATTGCTTTTTCCAATCATTTTAAAGTATGTAAAATTGTCAGGGAGAATACCTTGAAAATCAGTAAATACAATATAAATATTAAAAGTGTATTACTTTATCAGAATCCAGAAACTTTCAGTATGGAATCCAGAAACTTAAGTACAGAATCTGTTCAAAAAATATAAACTTTTTTTTCGTAAAAAAAAAATGATTAGAAGCGTTTTTCGGTGCATAGGAAGGGACATGCGAAAGCGCGCTGTTTTTGACGCTTGTTAAAATCGTCCATCGCTGGCAATCAGCCGGTGAGTCAGTGTGTGTCTTCCCAACATCTACAACTTTCATAAGTTCTTCTTCGACTTTATCCGACCGGAGAATACTGGGTCCAAAACCGCATCGCACCCCGAACACGATGATTTAGTTTACAGATGGGACTAAAACAGACGATGGAACGAGAGATAGAATCAAAAAATCAAAAGCCAAAGTAACATTGGCTCTAGGAATAAAACAACAGTATTTCAATCCGAAGTATATTAATATGTGAGTGCATGGAAACCTTAAGGGGAAATACAGCAGCCAGACTATATACATATCGCACATCGGCAACAAGAGTGTCACAACACAAAACATGTAGTTTTTGGAAAATCGCATTTTTTAATTTTTTAAATCAGAAAATCTCCGAAAATCGCATTTGAAATTTACATATTGGAAAAGGAAATATATATTTAGTTAGGCTACTCAATGTCCTATTATATTTTCACAGACATAACATACTACAGATAATTTTTCAATTTTTATTTTTTTTTCAATGTGTCTTTTTTAGAATAAATGAATGAAATTTACTTGAAATGAAACACTTTTTTCTTTACAACTTGTTTGTTTTTTTTTAAAACAAGTAATATTCAACATTGCTGTTGAAAGTTATTTCTACATTCTTGTAGAAATGTATTTCTAGATTGTGACCATCTTTATAATACTTCATAAGAATTACTCAAAAATATTTTCAAATCATATAATGCGTCTCTGTTTTGCCAAAATTGAAGTAAACGCGTGAACATTACTTACTGTAATTACACATTAATTCATAATTAATACATTACACAGGTTATGACAGTTCTACACACACAAGGCCGCTCCGTACTGACTTTGATACTAATAATAATCGCTCGATACCAACACTATAGGTGCAGCAGAGGGTTGACAACTAGCTCCGTAAAAAAGTGTATTTTGCACCAGCTCTCGGAAGGGAACTGCACAATAATTATGACATTTTTTAGCAAGTAAGTTTGAGACTGCCGATCTTTTGGCATACTTATATCAGTTTCGTTTTTTTTTAGTGTTGTGACACTATCGTTGCTGATGTGCGATATACCCACACGGCTAAGCGGCTCTAAAAGTGCTAAAGGCGAGAAGATTCACATTAAAACTAGCCTAGGATATCCTCAGAATTCTTCATGATCTACCGCAAATATGGTAACTCTAGCTTTGGTACCGGGATACAGCAATATACAAAGAAATAAGGAAGCCAATGCTCTAGCTAGGCCTCTTCTTCTAACTAGCTAGGCGTCTTAGAAGCCAATTCTGGGCCCAGAACTTGCCATTAGCATATCCGATTGTCTCTTAAAACTGACCACCCAGAAGTTTCTGGAAAGAGAACAGGAAATCTACTGAATGAAGATGCCCGAAATGAAACCATCTAAAACCCTTATAAAGCATTGCTCTAATCATTGCTCAAACTGGGCATATCTCAGTTAAAAACATTTTGAGGAATATTGCACTGTACAAGCGCCTCACAAGCATGGAAAAGACGACTGACTCTCTTTGCAAAATATATGGAGAGGAATATATGGAGACTGCATATCTTTTGCAAGTGTCAAGGAGAAACGACTGGAATTTAAGATTTATGGTACGAGCGAACCCGCAACCCGAGGCGTTTCAACGAACTCTATCGTTATATCGCCTCGAGTTGAACGCAGAAAATTTTGAGAAAAACTATTCACGTATCCAACTACTGTCACTGCCCGCGAGAGTCCTACTCCTTACCACGAGGCACTGGGAATTATCAAACCCATTGAGGTATCCTCGTGTCCTAGCTCCCAAATTTAGACCGATTTCTCCATCCACCCGTTTGGTTTCGGGCTCGAAGTCGCTTGCGCCACCTCTGTCTGATGTAACAACACAGTACTTATTCCGTAACTCGAAAATATCACGGACCCGAGATTGGGCGACCAACGGGTCATTTCTAAGGACAGGTGACATCAAGTCAACATCTACCCCGCGTCATAGGCTTACAGACCCATCCAGCTATTTGTCAGTTGAGTTTTACCCCTGATCAGCCCCTATGCGCATAGCGGGTTCACCGGTTTAGTCCCTCTTAAGCGAGGCTGCCGGTGTGAGTTACGCTGTAAGACGGGTCGAACGTGTAGACAAATTGGCCTTATGACCCGAGCTGCACGGCCTCATTAAGCCCCAAGGAGAATGGACTTTGGATTTCAAGCCATTACTCGGGCGAACCCGTCACCCCGAGGCGTTTCAACGAAATTTATCGCTATATCGTACTGAAATGGGCATAAGGAATTTGGACAATACATATTCAAAATCCAGCATTGCCTCAGCCCGCGAAAGTCCGACTGGGGGTACCCGAGGGTCCTTGCTCCCAAATTTAGACGGATTTCACCATCCAGCCTGTTTAATAATGGCCCGAAGTCGCTTGCGTAACCTCTACCTATCGTGATAACGCGGCATTCCGTGACTCGGAAATGTCGCGGACCCGTGGCGTCCTATAATCGGCGATTATCACCCAAAATTGTATGGCATAGGGTCGTTTCTAAGGACAGACGACGACAGGTCGACGTCTACCCCCGCGCATTAAAGAACATATGTTCACAGACCCCCTCTGCGTGTCAGTCAGTGACAAGACAGTCGGTATGCCCGCCCCGTGCGTCAGCTGTCCAGTTCCGCCCGAGTTTCCGTCCCCAGATCCACCACACAGATTGATTGTGTGTCACGTGCTACGGGCGAACCCGTCCACCCCGGAGCGTTTCAGCGAACTTTATCGCTATATCACCCCGAAGCGAAACATATATACTTGGGGACGTAGATGATTTACGTACCAAGCTCCACCACTGCCCGTTAGAGTCCAACACCTTACGGCGAGTCACAGGGAAATGCCACCCTGCGGGCAGCCTTTCCCCGTAACTCCCAGATTTAGTCGGATTACTCCGACCACCCGTCTGGTTGCAGGTCCGAGGTCGCTTGCGCGATTCTCTAACTCAAGCGAGCGGCATTCCTTACTGGAATATCGCGGGTACCTACAGGGCGTCCTTTGCTCGGCAACTCTCACCCTAGATTGGGTGGCGCACGAATCGTTTCTAAGGATAAACAGCTTGAAGTACCTACTTACCCCCGCTTTCTTAAGAAGCATACACTTCTAAACTCCTCCAGGTATTAGTCAGTGACAGCACGGCCAGTTTGCCCGCCCGGTGCGCCAGCTGTCCAGATCAGCCCGAGTTTCCGTCCCCAGATCCACCGCACAGCGGGTTCACCGGGTTGCTCCCTCTTCGTGAAGGCTCCTGTATAGGGGCTGCTCCGCGAGTTGGGCCGATCAACTGACATATAACAGCCATCATAGCCCAGACTACACGGAACCATTATGATCCAGATCCACCGGACAGCTAGTTCACCAGGTTGGTCCCTCTTCGAGGAGGCTCCCGGATAGAAGCTGCCCCGCGAGCTGAGTCGATGAAGTACACATAACGGTCATCATAGCCCAGGCTAGACGGAATCATTAGGAACCAAGAAGAATGGACTACCGGGCGCGGACCTTGAAACCACCGTGAGCGTCTCACAGACTAGCCATCTGGGACGGAACAATGCTCCTTTTTAGACGCCGGTGGCTATACCATCAGCTACCGTCCCCAGGAAATGAAAGAAGAAGAAGAAAAGGAAGTGTAGTGAGCGTTCGTTGGATTTTACCAATAGGTTAGCGATACTTAAGTGGAAACCATTTACTAGATCTAGTATGTTTTAATGGACCACATCATGAGCATATTTTTGAGATGGGAGCCTTATTTTGCGGGAGCATTTGTACGATACGTCGAGGATAGGGAAAGTGAAATACTCCGAATTAAGGACCAAGAATAAGGAAGAGGCAACCAAGCATTTGCATTAATTAAATAAGGAGTTGACCAGCTTACGTGTGGCTAATGTGAGAAGAGGAGAACTCTACACTCTCCAAAATCCGCGGAGTGAGGAAAGCTATCACCTGTGTATATATTGTTATGCACGAGAATCAGAAGGAGAGTTTGAGGAATTTCTACAACAACAAGAAGTTCAATCCTCTTAATCTAAGGTCCCAGAAGACCCGTGCAATGCGTAGAGCTCTTAACCAAAATGAACCTAAAATCAAGTCGAAGAAGGAGATCTGTAAGAAGTCTCCATGCTCTGGGTCTTCGCTATCAAGGCTTAGAAGTCGTATGTGATAATAACAAAAATAATCTCACAGATAAAGGTGTAGTAAAATCGCTTCAAAGATTGACCCACAAAATTAGATGGCGAATGACGTGCTAGTAGGTCATCAACAAACCGAATTAACGATATAGATTCGTCAAGTGTAATATTGATCATTCAGTAACCAGCAAACCGGATCAAACATTCCAATGGTTGATCCGACTCTACTCCGTAGACATGGGTCATTGTCATTTTTGGCGCATGGTCAAGTTGAAAATGCCATTGAAAAGGAACGATGTGAATAAGGAAAAGATAATATTCGCAATGCTAGTTGAACACGGGCTTAGTGGCATAGTGACTAGGTCGACTGATCTGACATCATAAGGTTCCAGGTTCGACTCCTGACTGGGTCGCCATTTTACGTCGGGATAAAATTAAAGGAAAATCATTTCAATTCCGTCGATCGAAAGTAATAACAAGACACACACTTACATATATATTACCCCCACACATACATATAAAAGCTTCATAGTAGGGTTGGTTGTAAGAAAGTGTCGCATGATAATAATCCCGCCCATTATGAAATTTTACAATAAAAAGTAGGAACAAACACATACCATTCCAGAGCATGCATTCCAGCAGTGTTCTCCAATATGGTGGATCCGCTAGGAGCATTTTTTGCATTTCCAAATGTACTATTTAGTAATAGATCAAATTTAATTATTACGAAAACGTATATATTTGGTGACTAAAAGTTGGATACTTTTTGAACAGAGTGAAATAATATAATATTTGCATTGCTTGTTATATGTTGTATAAGCGAGCATGGAAGCATGACAAAACCAAAGTTGACTACAGTGACACATAACTTTACACTGGGGTATTTCGATGAGCTGTACCTTTGCCCTTACAGCTTATTGATATACTTGAAACTTCATCCATGAGCCTTAACCGATATTCAATAACACAGTAAATAGCCGTATGCAAATATTTTCAAAGGCCATATCTCCCCCATATCTATGATATGGGCAGGCTTCAGAGGACAGGACTTTCCCCCCAAGAGCCTCTGAAACTAATAGAAAAAAACCGAAAAATCACCGTTTTGAATGATTGTTCGATATTATTGGCATTAAACCTGCCCAAAGCCTCAAAAAACGTAAAGAAAATCTTTACGAATTTGCCATCGACGGACACGCCCATGAATAATAAGCTACCTGCACATTTGCTAGTAACAGTTATTATTGCTCTACTTCGGACAAACCCGTTATTCAATTTCCAAAACGACTTAATAAAAACGTCTTCCGGATTGAAGTAAATGAATTATAATACTATGTACATTTTATAAGTAGCTATGTTATGAATATGCTTAATGTTATCGTTTACCTGTCGATGCTATGGAGAATGCAGATGCAATGAAGATGGTGAGAGCAAGCATACTAGAGAATGGTTAGTGATGGATTGGAATTGTGGTCTGACCTGAGTTCTTGATCCGTCACGTTAAATCTTCGCTCCTTCGACGCGAGCTGCTCCTTGAGGTTGCTTATTAGCGACGATTTAGACGTAATCTCTGCCTTCATTTCTGTGAATATTAAAAACCCCAATTAGAATATAAAGAGTTTCCTAGTTATTTTGTTCTGTTCGAAGAGTTTCACCTTTAATCTCTACTATCATTTCCTTTTCACGTTTGATGCTTTCCTCTTCACCCTCCAGACGGCATTCTGTTTTCATCCTGGCGAGACAGTGCTCTTTATCAAACATAAAATCCTCCCACTGTTGAGCTGCAAATAAAAAACGCCAGTCAGGCCATCAGATATGTTTTTAATGTGATATATATATCTGCTAGGAGAAGTTTAAGTCATGACTTATGCAAATATTTCTGAGATGACCATTGATGAAGCAAAGCATAAACATATCAAAAGTGTTAGCAGCACAACGTGAAAGCAGACCTTAAGTACTCTAAGTTCATCGTAATTTATCTCATCCCTTCGACCTACATAGTTGATCATAAATAATTTATTAGTCCGTACCTAATTAATTATTAAATAATCGTACATTGACAAAAATATAAGGACGTATTCTTCTTAAATAATAGTCACCCTGTCTGCATGAAATAATGTCCAAATAAGGACAAATTTATGTGAAGGATTTCCACTATGCTCGATAAATTATGAAGTATAATGGTTTAAGGCTATTACTGGCATGTCAAAGGTCGGTGCCAACTTTGCATTTCCGGCAGTGATATAGGAACACACCGCATGTCTGTGACGGTAGTGACTACGTCAAATCTCATTGAATTCGATATTCCAACGTACGGCAGCCATATTTATAGCTGTGCGATATTGTCGTATTTTTTTAGCGTCACAGGACTGCTCATTTTATTGTCGTTAATTTACACAAGGAAATCACTGTGAAAATGTTTTTATTTCCTGTTTGCTAGATATCAGACCCTGCCCACTCACTCCCATAACCAGATCTCCCTAAGTCTATTTTTTAATATAAGATAAAATCGTCATTTGTGTCCATCTCGCGCGTAAATAGTATCGTAATTTCTGTGATTTTAACGTGGTCGAATCATGTTCGTGAGAGCATTTCGTTAATTCGAAAAATATTTTACGTTATATTAGTATATTACTGTATTATGCTATGTGCATTATATTATAGCATATTACATTACGTTATATTATTTTATGTGTATACATGTATTGGTTCTTATGAAACACAAGAAGGAAAGCAAACAAGGCGCACAGACTCAGAAAACATCAAAGAACTTACTATACATCACCCCAACACAGGCATACACCTAATGGGATGATGTAATCCTGACGAAGTAATGCCCTTTCGCGACTGTTCTTTTATTTATAATGTTTTAAAATAAAATGTAGCACAATTCATATTCCATAAAAATATAAGTAAAATAAAGTTTAAAACAAAAAAAAATAAAAACTGTCCTTCTTTACGTTATGAATGGAAACCGGTGATAGTCGATAGCAGAAACTGACATAATTTGGAAATTTACGTAGCATAATTTAATGCCATGGTGTCGTGCGAGATTTGTCTTTCCAGATCAAAATATTACGGGACCAGCATACTGCTTCACAAATGCAGGTTCCATTAAAGCCATCTACATTATAGTGCTGATAACCACCGCATATATGCATAACCTCCTCTCCTTCCTTCTACACGTTCGCATATAACACCTCATTACTATCAAGATCGGGGTATAATATAGAATACCCACTCAGCATACTTGGCTACTAACCGCAAAGAGTCCAGCCCCTCTTCTCTCGGGACAAAATGTACATGACATCACCAGTTAACGTGCTTTGCGATTTGAACCTCGCCGTATATAATATGAGATGTGTTTAAAAAAGAAACCGAACTTCTGCTAAAATATATTAATTTTTGCTTATTGTACAACATTTTAAGCACTATCCCCCTCAAAGTAGTCCCCTCTACAGCAATACACCGTTCCCATAATTTCTTCCATTTTCGGCAAGCATCCTGGAACGCACTTTCTGGGATGGCGCGCAGGTCTAATGTCGTATTATCCTAAATCTCCTGTACGGTTTGGAAACGACGTCATTTCAACGTAGTATTAAGATTGAGAAACAGGAGAAAGTTTGCTGGGGCTAGGTCTGGAGAATGTGGTGAATGGGATACAACAGGAGCGTGGTATTTTTCTAAATATCTGCCGTCAAAGAGCGATGCGTGAGCCGGCGTATCATCATTATGCAACATCCAAGTCTGGTTTCCCCACCTCTTCAGGCCTCTCACTGCCTACAGCATTCCTTTTAGGCCTCTTCCTGGATACAGCATCCCTAAAATGCGCCAGAATTCCCTGGTAGACTTTCATGTTTATCATCTGACCAAGTGGTACAAATTCCTGATGGACAATGCCAAAGGGCACTAATTCGACGAACAGCGTGTGCACGTAATTACTTCAGCGGCTGTAGCTCGCCAACTAACGGTCAAACCGAAACGCCGCAAATGGCATTCTCTTGTCTAAACCTAACGCTACTTGCGTCCAGTAGCCGAAGCGTGCTCCCTCTATCGGTTGGCGCGCTATTTTCAAAAGTTCGGTTTATTTTTTAAGACACCTCGTATATACCCAAAAGCCAATTAATTGGCTCCTAAACCACCATGAATCGCGACCACTGTGTGATTGTAATAGTCAAACCACAACGACTTACTGTTACACATTCTGGTCACAGTCCAATGTCTGCCGGCGTCTCATCTCTTCTGCTACACCCTGATACTCTTATCAGAGAAGACGGAGACGAGTACACACACCGGCCACATAGCATTCGGGTGATATGGTAATACTCAAATGGGAGTGGTCCGTAGAAATCGAAACACCTGCCGCCTTACGGGTCTACGATATCTCTACACGCTGTATAATACCTTGTACTTAACACCCGCAGAAACAGGAGTTGATACTAAATGATGGTTATTATTAAAGTAATACTTGCCCATATCGATCTTATGCTGCTCCTTCAGCTTGTTAATTTGATCGAGACGCTCTGCCACTAGCTTCATCCTCATGGCCTCTTGGCTAGCTTTTGCAGCTCCAACTGCTGCTTCACTAGCTTTCTCTACATCTGCTAGCTTTGCGGTCCACTCCTCATTCAATTTCTCTGGAAATAAACAATTTTTAATTTTTGTTTAATTAGAAAAAGGAAAAAAGATTACTCTGTCGTGTAATTTAGGAGATTTCTAGCTTGGGATATCAGCGGCAGAATGTTTATCTTCTTCCGACCTACATGTAAGAGTTATATTTTTATTTTTGTATTTTCATAAACATATTAAACAACTGGTTTAGAATACTGGATTGGTCGGTACTTTTTAAGCTATATTTCATAATAACAGGTTGGTGAAAAATTATCACAAAAAAATGTCCAGCAAGTTATGATGGTAGCAGCAATAATTCACATTGAATTTTTAGAAAACCTAGATTAAAGGCTAATCATAAAATAGAGAAGAAGGACTTACCTATTTCCCTTTCGTGTTTTACTTCCATTTCATCCAATGTTGTGGCATACTTGATATCAGCCCTATCCAGCAAATGTCTCAGCTGTAACAGGTCCCAGTCCGCGGAACTTCTAGCTTCAGCCAGCTCGTGCTCGAACTGTGATTCCTTCTTGGCCACCACATCTTTAAGATTTTCTAACTATATAGGAACGAAAATAGGACCTTTTTTATTGTTATATGGTAACTCACTGTTAAGCAATATATGGATATGTCCAACAGTATTAGGGTCAACATTGGTATTAAGTTCAACATTGACTTCGTTAAGGACCATTCTCCCTGAGAATCAACATGGTTTTTTGCCAGGATGCTCTGTTACATCAAAATAACGTCGTAGCGTTAAGAACCATTTATACATGTTTTTCGCTCGGCCCATTAAGGAGACTTACTAGAGAAGATCACATATAAATTAACGCAACAGTCTATCAGCGTGGGAGATTCATTAATACAAGAAGAAGAGCATACGATGTATTATCAAGCAATGCAATAAATAAGTTGTATTATCAAATGACCTCGCTGACCTCAAGAAGCGGATAAGGCCAAGCGGGCATTGGAACGGAATCATAGAAAATTCTGGAATAATTGATAAATAATGCATATATTAATATACAGGATAGATTACCATGTAATTATTAGTTTAAATATAAACTCAATTAAATATACAAGTAATTGAAATAAAGTTTGATTTTTTTACGTCAGCTACTCAGAAAACAATGACATAATTGGCCATGTCTGAGACGCCTCACAAATCGTTGGAAACGTTTATAAATAAGACTGTAAGTAGATAGCAATCATTAGTTAAATTATATTTGATTGAAATAAACAAAAAACGGTTTAATTCATTTGTTGAAACATTTACGAGGAAATGTTTCAGAATACAATATACATAGAAACTTGATATAATATTGAATTGTCGTGGAGAAATGTTAATCAAATTATTTACCTAAAAGTATTTTCATATTCTTCATAACCATAGGGACGCTTCAGGAAAATTAGTTTTCTTATCTAATGTTAAAACCTAGATTTTATTTCAATTTCTTTCATATTAAAAACATATAAATATCTAAATATTTTGCGAACTTAAATGAAGTACGAAACTTAAACTATAAATTATATATTTTGTAGTATGGAAACTTGATGCCATATTTCCTGAATTTCTTGAATGATTTTAGACTTCCATACGTGGAGCGACTGACAGTAACTAATTCTCATACATTTTAATGCAGTTAAATGCCATCAATTATAATGGTTTGTTATATGTATCAATCATATATTGGTGATAAATTCCACTATTTTGGCAATCGATTTTTGTTTTTATTTCGGCACCAGGTGGAAAAAAATCTTTTTTGTCTAGTTTTTCTTCCGGTGAGGATGGTTTCAATAAAATAGGGTTGAGTTAGGTCCTTTCTAAGGCCGCCATCAGTGACAAAAATAAAGAAACTCAAACTTACCCTAGCCTGTGCCTCTTTCAATCTTCTCTCAACGCATTTAACTGCTCGTTCATGCTCATTCCTCTGCTGCTGTAGAGCGGACCTCTGTTTCTCCACGTGATCCTTTTCCAACTGCGTTCGGACCCTGTCAACTTCGAGTCTGGTGCTGTTCTGGTTGAAGGTCAACATAGCCTTTCTCTGCTCCTCCAGGCGTTTCCTGATCTTATCATCCTGGCACGAGAGTTCCTGTAAAATTTAAACATTTCGTCATAGTTCGATTTCTGCATTATATTGCAGGCCATACGGAAAGTTTGTGAAACTGGTAACTTAAAATTGCATGTTTACCTGACGATGGAGTTAAGTCGAGAAAAAATTCAATATATGATTTTTACAATTTCCGCTGTGGTTTATGTCAACAAGAAAGTTGCCAAAGTTCATCACCAATTTGCATTTGGTGATGAAGACCCATCTCGGAGCTCTGTGTATTTCGGGTATAATTAATTTAAACCTGGCCGTATTCATCTCCAAGACGATTGACGCGAAGGCCGGCCGGGTACAGCGATAACAGAAACGAACATTGACACTGTACTACAACTAATTCAATTAGATAAAAAAAACATGTCTGCAAATTCGTACAACATTGAAAATTAGCTTGAGCTAAGTGCAAAATATTTTACACGTACATCTGAAAGTTCGAATGCTTTATTCGAGATTGATACCGCATGAGCTAACGAAGTTCAAAAACGACAGCGTATAGAGTGGTGTGATAAAATGATAAGAAAATACGACGGAGAGCAATCAGTAGCAGTATAATATGATATCGTAGCAGTCGACGAAAGCTGGGTGTGTACTGTTACGAACCTGCAAGAAAGAGTCAATCGGCGGAGTGGGTCTTTCCTTTGGAGTATTTGCCGACGAAAGTCTAGAAAGTTCGAGGCACTAGTAAAATGATCGTGGCTTCTTTTTTTCAGCAAGACGAGACATTGCGCGACAATTTCACTTGAAAATCAAATAACCGTCACTGGGGATTGGTACGTTAACA
The DNA here is from genome assembly GCA_027564375.1 of Micropterix facetella. Lineage (NCBI taxonomy): Eukaryota > Metazoa > Arthropoda > Insecta > Lepidoptera > Micropterigidae > Micropterix > Micropterix facetella. The sequence continues at coordinate 1,063,310 of JAOPUG010000125.1, forward strand.
TTTGCTTTCGAAAATGTTTTCGAAAATGTTCGTGAAAAGTGTCCTCGCAGCAGAGTAGTCCTCCATCGCGACAATGTATTCGCGCACTTAGTTATATAAGATGACAACTGCGTTTTTGAATACCTCAAATGTGTAACTGATGACGCACTCCCTATACAGGCAGGGTTTAAGACCATACGCGGGCGAACCCGTCATCTCAAGGCGTTTCCACGAACTTTATCATTATATCAACCCGAGATACAGTCCGGAACTCCCTATACAGTCCGGAACTTTACCCTGCGATTTATATTTATTCCTTAAAAATTAAGGATAAAATTCAAGGTATACGGTTCACGATCCCAAAAGCGGCGGTGATAGCGTTCCGGGAAGCCATTGAGGAGACGCCTAAAGAAGACTGGGCCAACTGCATTTCTCAATGGTTTGAAAAATAAAAAAGTATATAAATTGTCAGGGAGAACCTTTGAAAAACAATAACAACAATATAAACAATATAAGTGTTTTAGTTTATCAGAAACTTTCAATATGGCCTAAGTATGTACCTACCTCTTTATATTTGGCTTCAATTTCAGATGATTTAACCCTGTCTCGATCTATCAGCTCCCTTAGTCGCATTAGGTCTTGGGCGAGAGCTGCTTCTCGCTGTTCTGCGGCAGCTGCTCGGGTGCCTGCTGCTCTCAGCGCCCTTTGCTGTTCGTGTGACAACCCTCGCAGTTGAGAGAGCTCGGCTTCGGAAGTATTAGCAGCGACGGGCGCTGGAATCACCTGGTTCTGGTACTTGTTTGTGAGCTGGAATGAAAAGAGAGCTCTATAGATTTTTTTATCGTCGTCGAATTTGTTGACATCGTCTAGAAAGTAGGACATGCAATACCTATTTATGAGGTTAAATGTCGAAATTTATAAAAATTGGTTGATATTCAACAGAGTAACGCACTTTATTTTGTTGTGTATCAATATTTAAATTTATTAAATAAAATATTTCATATGAAATTTTTCGTGCTACATTTCGTTTATAGAACTGCAACTTAAGGTGACGATGTCTGTACATTTCGACGATTGCATGTTTTGAAAATTTTTGAACCGTCGCGTCGTATTGAACTAACTGATGATGTCAGCCAAGTGAAAAAAATCATAACTAATAGTACCTTTGCTAAGTACATAACTATTTCAGATTTTTCAAAACAGATTGAAAATTTGAGGAAAAAAAATAAATCTTAGAGCTTAACAGGATTTTTTTTATTTTAAAGTATTTCTTAAACAGCAGGACCAAGAAGCTCAAAAAACAGTAAGGCATTTTAACAATAGTCATAAAGTAGAAGACTATCGCGGAATTTAAAAAATATATGTTTTCTAAATATTTTTTTATATAAAAAGTCCAAAT
>JAOPUG010000125.1:1202017-1213503 GCA_027564375.1 Micropterix facetella
GATTCATACCAATACATACCCAATAATTGTAGTAAAATATATTTGTGTGAATATTTTAAATGTTTTTTGTTTTGTTTTTCGTAATATGTTTTTCCCATTTTCATAAAATAAAAAAATACCTAAAAATAAAATTTCTCAGTTGTGTATTTAATATAAAAGCAAAGCACCCGTTTTGCTATTATACTGTCTTCTTTGACGGGTTCAAAAAGTAGTTAATTTAATATTGTCGATGCCCAAGATTGATATTGTAATACATATTGTTTAATCTGTTATAATAATGCATATTCTCTGAATTAAAAAGTTGGAGTGAGATTTTCATAGACTCCTTCCCCTTTAATTGAGATTTCATGAGATTTTGCCAGACCCCTCCACTTCCCATGTTGATGCTCACGTAATTAATGGATGCCCCCAAATGAGACTTTAATAATACCCAATGGAGTAATTGCAAGAGCGATTTGATCGAGGGATATACCTAGCCTAAATTAAAATTGTTATTACTTTTTCGCCTGCGTCTCTTCTGAGTGTTCTCGTTCTCGACGTTGCCGATAAATGATTCACCATCCGAATAGTCCATTGACAACCAGTCACCTTCATGCACAACTTCTTCCTTATTGCTTGTATTGTCATCTAGGCAAATAATGAAATTTAAATTGATAAATTCAATGAAACATTTACTAGTGAAGCGCCGAATAGTGATTGTTTCGGATATCAGATATTTGGTTCCTTCAGGGTGGGGCATATGGAGTCTCACATTTCTAAGAATCACTTAAGGGGCATCTAGCAAGGTGGAGATTATTCTATAAAAGACTGGAGTGACAAAATCGATTTAGTGATTGTAGATCTTATTAGGAGCTCAAAAGTTTTCAGACGTTTTATGTACAAATAATACGTGCATGTGAACAGATAAACCACAGCTATTGCCATCTTGCCATATCAGCTAGAATACGACATCATGAAACAGTTCGTATCAGGACCTCATGTGCGTAAACAATATGAATATAAAATCTGGCTTCCTTGTAAACTACATAGTTGCGAGACCGTCTCTCGCCAACGTCCATACAACGTTTAATACACCAGTTCTCGACCGATCACCGAAGTTAAGCAGCGTCAAGTGCGGTCAGTACTTAGATGGGTGACCGCCTCGGAATATTGCGTGATGTTGGCCTTTTTGAGAGGTAAAGTGAAGTAGTTTTGTATTGGTGAGATTCTAGTCATAAAACCAAAAATATATTATTTTATATCTACGTAGGTTTTTCTTTATGAGACATTATTCTACATAAATAACTGAGTTGAAAATCATTACCAAGTTTTTTCTATTGTAGGCTTTTGTTTCTGAAAAAACAAAATGTGTGCGGTCGGGGGACTCCTGTCAAGAACGAAGTTCCACGCTTTTATAAATATAAACACGTTTATACAATTGATAATCTTGAACCTATTTCTTCAACGGTATTAGGAGTAGATGATCTATAAGGTGTTAAATTACAAAACAGGAAAAATCCTAAATTTGAAACCTATTTTTCAAATAATATAAGTTTTCCCATCTATCGGCTGTAATTCTAATCACTTACTTGTGGTTTAAGCAAGCTTTCTTGTCATCCGATAGATGGCGAATTTTTTACTTTTATTTTAAAAATGGGTTCTGAATGAAATGAAGAGACCTCCTTGCGACTTATAATGGCCTAATATTTTTTTTTGCTATTTTGGAGACAGTAGCTGCAAACTTAACTGACTTGCTTAATGAAGAAACCGTAGGTCGCACAGGCCCCAAAATCAACTGGTCTCTGCACATTTGTGATAACTATTAGTTAATTTTTATTTAAATCGGAAATAGTTTACTCGAGTTATCGTGCATAGTAACATTTTTCTCGCAGGATTTCAAGACTTAGCCCCCCTCGAGGTGGGCCAAAGTAACTCCTAAAGCCATTTTGTCTCGTTTTTATCAATATTTCTCTGCCTATGATACGATATGAAGATTATTAAATAAATATATTATTCATACGTAACTTTAAACATTTATCTAATTATAATAACAACATAATATAATAATAGCTAGATAATCAATATTATAATAATATATACTATATTATAATAATAGATAATAATAGTAGACCAATATTATCATAATAATAAGATAAACTCTAGCGCCATCTATATGTACATATTGGTGGTACAGCCTCGGCGCAATTGCTTTGGCATGCGCACCTATAAATGTATAGTCTCCTAATACATACGTTTTTGCTATGCTGAAGAGAGGCGACAGCCGCAAACTTAACTGACTCAAAATAAAAAAATCGTAACTCTTACAGACCCGAAAATCAACTAAGCTCTGCGCATTGGCCATAACTATCGATTTCCAAAAGATTTTCCTAAATCAGACGTAGTTTACTCGAGTTATCGTACATAGTAATATTTTTCGCGCAGGACTTCAAGACGCCCACTTGTGTGGCTGAAGTAATAGTTTTAAAAAAATACTTACGTATTTGTTCTGTAGATATGGTACTAACACCATTCGCATTGTTCTTTAGAATGTTATCTTAAAATTGCAATGTCAAAATTACTGAAAACTTAATCGCAAAATTTTGGAAATCTCTCGAAATTTTAATGTCTCTCTAAACAATATTCATTGTATTGATTGAACTAGCATTGTGATCCCATTCTGTGCACCGTGATTGTAGTGCCAGCGAAGTATCAGGCCCTCATAAAGTAGTAGAGTATATTTAATATGAAAGTATAAAGCCGTAATAAAAATTCTGTGGCCTCTAGCGGATTCGTTTCCAACTGTTCCGACTGATATGACTGAGTGATTTGACGGTAATCCATCCGCATAGACTCCATAAAATAAAATCTTACTGAAAGAGATTGCCTATAAACGTATAATCTCCTAATACGTACGTTTTTGCTATGTTGGCAGAGAGGCGGCAGCTGCAAATTTAACTGACTCGAAATAAAAAAAACCATAGGTCGTACAGGTCCGAAAATCAACTGGGCACTGCGCAGTTACCATAACTATCGATTGCCGAATTTTTTTTCTATATCGGACGCATTTTACTCGAGTTATCGTGCATACTAACATTTTTCAAGACTTGGCCTTTTTGGTGGCCGAAATAATTGGGAATATTTTAAGCCGAATAACTTAATTATTACACCCCGAGTAAATATCTGGAGGAGCCATGGTGGTGGATTATATTCCTCATCGATATCGGAGTGACGTCAATACGCAACGATCATGGCCAGTGCGATATACGATAGTACGATTGCCATTTAATAGGAAATAAATAAAAAATTCTTTAAATTATTAAAATTATTTATTACTACCATAAATATCAACAATTTTAAGTAAGAATTATGAAGTGTGAAATTGAAATTAGGAATAAAACTCCAGTTAATTTCTGGGATGAATAAAATCACCATTGAGTTTCCCATAATATTAAAACGAGGAAAGGATGTTTGTAAAATTCCGTGATTTTTTGAGCCGTATAGGATAATTTAATTCATGCAAAAAAATCATCAACCGGAACCTAACTATAAATTGGTGCGAAACGACACCGGTTTAGGCGCCAAAAATATAGCCAGCTACCCATGGTGGGATGAGATAATTCATTCAAATTCTAGCAGTCGTGAGAGCTACCCACCATGGCTCCTCCAGATATTTACTCAGTGTGTAATAATTAAGTTATTCGGCTTAAATTATTTCCAATTTATCCATTGGAATTATGATATATTAATCAGGCGAATATTATTAATTTCTTATTATTACGAGTCTAGTCGCTGCGGTCTATTGGAAATGGTGGCTCATCTGTCATTTGTGGATGATTTTAGATCAATGTCGAATCGATGCATAATTTGTTTTTGTGGAAAGGACGTCGCGAATTTGTATTTTGATCCGGAAAAGGAAGCTGAATCACAGTACGTTGACTAAAAAAAGAGTTTCAATAACTTGTACTGTTTTTTATTATTCACCTCGGAAATGTGAAACCCCCTTATGTCCCACCCTGTATTAAATTGAATAATATTATTTTTAGATACAAATTAAATACATGCTCATTTAGGACATATTAGACCATCAAGGCAGGCTCTACCTCTGGTTATTGCTAGTATAACAGCTTCCTGCATTACCTGTGTGAGCTCCGTTTCGAGAGACAGCTTTCTGAGACTTTAGTGAGGCTCTTCGGGACAGTACCGTTCGTGGATACAATTATTGGTACTATAAAAACGACACGCATTCCCCACATAATCAGCAACGTCATGGGCTAAATCGAGATACTTCATAATTTCATCTTTCTCAAAGGATTGAGAACGCAATCATATTTAAACTGATTATGCGAATGATGGTCAGAATTAACCAGATTCACCGACGAGACTGGCTTCACATCGAATAAATTTTCTGTAGAAAATGGCTGAGAATCAACAGGCATTGTGGTTAAAGTTATAGGTAGAATGACAGGACTCGTACAACATTCAATCCACAAAAAATCTTCCGAAAATGAAATAATATCTAAGACCTAATTTTTTGTAATCCTAAAGTTTTTTAGAGTCCGAAGTAGTAGAGTTTATTATCGAAAGTCTATGAAAAATGTGTGCAGTTGTTGCGCTTATTGTTTTATATATTTTTTTATATTTTGAAACTGAAAACTTTTCAACTAACTCTTGGAAACAGAAAAGTCTGATGGAACATTCCTTGGATTCCTGGTCAGGATCTAAGTTTTTTGTTGTTATCGACTTCGCAGGAAATTCTTTTGAAAGTGAGCTAAATTTTTTTTGTGTCGATTCTACGTGTTCACAGGAGTGTTATCTCAAATCTTAAATTCGTAGTCCAACTTCGCCTTCACCAGGTGAGATGTGGCATATTATAAGACAAGAGCGGGAGAAGACATGATAAAGATGTTGAATGATAGTTATAAAAAAAATATCAAAAATAAACGATTACTTTAAAAAAGTGCCTGTTTTTTCAGAAAGAGTGAAGTATTTAGGGTATGCAGTAGATTCTCATGGTCTACATACTGATCCGGAAAAAGTAAAATGTATTCCCGATTTTCCTTCTCCTAATTTTCTCAAAATGATAAAGAGTTTTCTAGGTATGGCTGGCTATAATCGTCGGTTCATACAGATTTTTTCCTGTATTGCTGCTCCTTTATCTCGGTCGACGAGTACTTGCGAAGATGCTCCACCTTTTGAGTAGATACCAGAGGCGGAGGAGTCTTTTCAAAAATTGAAATCTGCTTTAGTTTCCTATCCTATTTTTGCATGCGCGGTTTGCTTTCTATTGCGAAGTGATTAGCCTCTCAGTGGCTCGTGTCAACAAGAGTTTGACAGTACCCTCCAAAACCCTAATACAGTTTGTGCAGGATGGCTTAAAAGGCAAAAATCATTCCATTCCAAAACCACTCTCAATAATCGAGAAAGCTTCCAATTGGATTCTGGAGGTTGATTCGCTCTCTAAGAAGCATCATTTTCCTGAAAGTCTCGGATGCACAGCTCTGTCTAGATATAACTCTTTTCTCTATCTCGGAGGATGGCCTTTAATATAAAGTCTATAAGAATTAAGGGTCAAATATCCACAAAGATCGCAAGTACAAACTAAATAAATAACAAGATCTCGCAAATGTCATCACCCAGAACGGCTTTACTGTTCACCTTCACACGGTGGAAGTGGCGGTAAGAAGTACCAAGAAGGCAAACATTGTGAAAAACTCAAAGATGTCTGCAGATGGGATCTTTCAAGTTACCTTGGTCAGTCTCCAATTTTACATAGTTTACGAAAGACTTTTGGGCTTCAATAACTTGGCAGCGGAAAGCATACGAGTCCTGCAGTTGTGACTTGCAAGTGTCGCATATCAGAAATGGGTCCTTTCCGATTGGTTCTCGCCTGAAACTCAGTAGCTGAAACAACCAATAAAACAATGATAAATTAAAATAAAAAATAAAATTATTATAAAAATTAAAATAAATTGAGGTTATTATAGTTCGTACATACGATGAAGGATATATTATATTCGAGCTTGCTTCATTTCCTTTGTCGCTTTTTTCAGAAGACGGAAACCACAAAGGCATGAAATCTTTGTTGTATGCTGTTTTCACACCATTATCAGATGGCGTAGAACTCGGGGATAATAAAATCAATGTTGTAGTTGTAGTATTTTACACGTCTGTCAGACTACTCCTCAGCAGAATGATAATAATAGTCACCTCAGTGGCAGAGGGTTAATGAAATCGGTACAAAACTGATACATAGCCGGGATGCGGGACAATGTTCTCAAATTCCGGACTGTCCCGATAGAATCGAGATTGGTGGCTGTTGTATGTAACAGTACTCTAGCCAGCAGTCAGGAGCCTCCCTTCACTGCATTATATTATTATAACATGACTCACATTTAAACCAAAGCATAGGTAGAGCATCTTCATATAGTTCTCCTTCAGACCCAAGAATTCGAAAGTAATAAGCATATTAGTTGAGTTTCCTGTGGCCATACAGCAACGACAAATTCCATAAAAGCTTTCATCCTTCATTTCGAACAAATCTACATCAAAACCGCCTGTTTCCGCTGTCATTTTGCAGCTTGTTTCCACTAAAAATCAAATGCAAAATTTACACCAAACCCACCAAACAAAAACACAACAGAACGCAAAAAACAAATAAATAATCTGACGTTTGAGGTTATTATAGTTCGTACACACGAACGAGAGAAATTTAAAAAAATAAATTTCTGGAAATTTAATATATCTAATGCATAATAATTTATGAGTAGTCAAAATTATTGTTCATATAATTTTATCAGTTATAAAAAAAAAATAAAAATAATTATACTGGGTAATCGTTTAAGAAGACTTTAATAAAGAATGACAACGATTAGGGATCAGCACTTTCAAAGGAAACAACTCTTTTAGTGCCGTCTCTATTTAAATTGACATTTTGATCAAAGTTATAGAGCTCACAAAGGTTATTTTCTGTAAACGAAAAATAAATGTAATAACTCTGAAACCGTTTAAATAACATAACTAGGTAGGTGCTCTTCAAAATTACAGTAAATTTACAAAATAAGCATTTAAAAGTAGGCACTGTTCAAATGTTAATGTACGGAGTACTGAGAAGTGTAAATCAGTACCTAAGTGCAGAAATGAACTTATCTTAAGAAATAAAATGACCGCTGGTTTGCGTAGTTTTTAACTTGCTTACGCGGCGAAGTCTATGACGAGAAAAACAATATTTCTGTATAAAATCAAACAAAAAGAAAGACTGTTAGGACCATACCTATCATAATATCGTAATACTGTTATCATTATATCATAATACCAAAACATAAAACAAAAACGTGTAGAGGTATGCGGCTGCAACGTTGTGGAATGGTCTTCTGGGTAAGGATAGATCCCTTGCAGGGTTAAGCTCAGGACTAAAAAAAGAATTGCTCAATATAAACAATCCCAGATATAATATATATTTGTACACATGTAATTACTTATTTATTCAAACTTTACTTGAAACGGGGCGCCCTGAAAATCAGTTTTTTATTATTGAGTGCGCCTCCCATCAATATTATCTGTTGGCATTTGCCACATTTATTTAGCTATAGATATATTTATATCTGCTTTAAATAGTACATTGATGAAATAAACGAACAAAATAAAATCTTTTGAAATTAATAATGAAAACGTGCGAAAACATAAGGTTTCTGATTGGGCGTCACCTCCTATTGAGGCAGTTGTGTTCGGGGTATCTGCGGCTGTCAAGTCTCTGGACTCCTGGCTCAGTGACTCAAATATCCCCCTCAAAGAGCAGAGCAGTAGTATTCTCTAGGAGTAGGACACCTCCATACTATATGGCGATAACATATAAGGCTGTTTCAGTTCAAGTCCCATGCGACGTTGCTAGGAGTCACCCTCGACTGCAAACTCCTCTGGACCCTATAATAATATATATTGATAGGATCTTCCTTCGCGGGGAAATGTATCTGAATCTAATCAAAGCAATGTGTGGTATGAGTGGGGCTCCCATCCTTCCACCCTTAAACTTATATCTAAACAACGCGCTAGTCAGATCTCAAATTGACTATGGGACATTTGCTACATTCCCTCTTCCTAAAGCGTACTTTAGTAAGTTAGACCACCTACAGTACAAAGGACTACACCTAATACTCAGAGCCATGAAGAGTTCGCCCGCGAATACCTTGCAGTTTGAAACAACAGAACCCCCAGTTGCAATGAAGTGACAGTCGCTCGCTGGCCGCTTCTACTTAAAACGGTTAGCGATGATATAGCATCCACTTATCTCGAATGTGGAAGCGGCGCCTCTGGCACCGGAAATCGGTGGTGGGTGACCCAGGACTGTAAAATATGTCCCACCGATCGCCTCTTGCCCTGTAACGGGCGGCCACGTCGCCGGAGCTTTTCCTCGATAGCATCAGTACTACCCATGATTATAGAAATAATCAAAGCTACTACTTTACCCCCGTCAACTCCTAGTCCCCTGGCATCAATAGAACGAATTCCTCACTTTACTGCCAAGTGTTATTTTCACTTCACGAATCACCACAAATCATTTTACAAGCCTTTACATACTATTTCACAGAGTGCTTAACTAACAATCTTCTTATATCTAAATAGTCTTACGTTCTACACAAGAAAGTCTTACTAACAAATCTTACTCACTAAAACAGAGACCTTAATTGCCAACAGACAAGAAAATCTTACTTGCTAACCAGGAATCCTATACTAAAGTGTCGTCACTAATTTACGACGTGTCGCTCTATCGGCGTGTCGCTCTGTCGGCGTGTCGTTGTGTCTGCGTCGCGGCGTCTCTGAGTAGCGACGTCTCTGCGTTGCGACGTCTCTGCGTCGCGGCGTCTTTGCATCATGTCGTCTCTGCGTTACGACGTCTCTGCGTCGCGGCGTTTCTGCGCGGTGCGTGCGCGCCTCGCCTCTGGATTGTTAGTTAAGCACTCTGTGAAATAGTGTGTAAAGACTTGTAAAGTGATTTGTGGTGATTCGTGAAGTGAAAGTAACAGTTAGCAGTAAAGTGAGGAGTTCGTTTTATTGGTGCCAGAGGACGGGGAGTTGACGGTGGTTACGTAGTACTGAGGCTATCGAGTCAAAGCTCAGGCGACGTGGCCACCCGTTAGGGGCAAGCTGGGTTACCCACCACCGATCAGCCGTGCCAGAGGCGCCGCTTCCACACATCCCGTGTTGGCAGGTTCACCCGTAGCTTTGACACTCTCCAACATCCAACTTGTTCCGCCTACTCAGTGCCGTTTCATTTAGGTACATAGCGGAAAGCGTAGCCATGCTTAAGGCATTTCATTACATTGAGTCCTCCCACCTTGTCAACTTAATGGCATTTACCGGCTCAATGAGCGTCTTCAGCTTCCCCTCTATCAATAACGCTCCAAAACAAATTGGAAACGAAATGCATCGTAAATACGACGCCTTGGTGGCGGCCGACTTCCGAAAGAACTTCTGTGCCAATCGGGGATTAGGGGAAATAAAAGGGTGGGCAAGCTGGCTAATGCGTCTCAATAAGAAATGGTGCCAGCGGTAGAGCACTTCCTTTAACACAAAGGGCAAGAGGTACTCACACATCCAGCGCCAAATCCCGTCGATGCCGTGGCACAACCACCAGTCATTTAGCGGTAAAGAAATATCGACAAATTGCCGCATGAGGATCAGATAATGTTGCACCCCTTGGCACCTCCATTGAAATAACGCCCTAGCGTCTACACAGTGCGATTTTGAACACAGGGATTGCACGCTAGACCACTTATTTTTAACTGCCTCGTCCTTAATAATTCCATCCTGGTTTCATCCTACACCTACCAACTATAAAATCCAACGCCCTCTATGTATTCTCTACTTGCTATCCTTTAACTCTCCCAAAATATATAAAGTAATATGTAAATTTATTTCTCTCAATAATATTTCTTTATAATTTATTAGTATATTTAATATTTTTCCCATTTTGCATCCTCCCTTATAACTATGTTTCACGATCTGTGCCAACCTACTTATAGCGTTAACACAAGATACAGTGTTATATGCATGGCGGATTGTCAAAATTCACGCCCACCGAACCCGCTGCCCAATCACCGTTATAACCTGTGTAGTAACAGTAATGATTACCGACCACCCGTAGAACAACGTATGCCGATTGACAGCACTTCAGTATACCCTGGACAACGGCGGTTGCAACATCGCCGAAACGAGTGCTGTTTATAGCACCCGAATGATTGTCTGTCTGAATCATGATTTGTCGTTTGGTAATTTCCCCATTATGTTTCTCAATTGAGTTTTTGCAAGTGCATATATTTTATATATTATATTTCATAATGAAGTGGCATACGTCTGTGAGACAAGATTGTGTTTAACGCCATCTGGTATCTACATAATTATCTTTCTATGATTAATAATTTTACAAGCGATGGAAAATGTGCCTCGTTAATGAAATTTTTTACTTGGTAAATTACATATGTATCAAGTGATATTTTATTTTACCAGCGACTGTTCCTTCGCGGCTCGCCTGTTAGATAGTCGTGTATCAACCACGACTATGGTACACAGCACTACAAGCTACACTGCTCAACAATCAACTGTCAGACCAGCTTTGATTTGTTTTGGATTTTGTTTACAATTCGTTTTGAGGATAGTTAAGTAATTATGAATGACAACAACGATAAATCGAGTCTACCCGATCTGGATATGATGCTGAAAGACGAACTACACCCCGGGCTTTGTCGTTGTTGCTTAGAAAACGGATTATTCAGGAATATGCTTGGAGGGAATTTGTCAACTTCTATTGAGGATTACGCGAAGATTCTACGGGATTGTTACGATTTAAGTGTAAGCTAACATTTTTTTATTCTTTAGTACCATGCTCGTTATCGGGCAAGATTCGCAAAGATATATGCAAACTATTTATCTAAGGACATATTGTGGTGATTTGTGATATACGTAGTGTTAGGTGAAAGATGGTGAAAAATACGCCGCTTGGCAGAAACAAACAATTTGTTTTATTGGTGCCAGGGGACGGGGAGTTCACGGTGGTTTTTGAGTAACTGAGGTTATCGAGGCGTGCAGTGGCGATGTGGCCGCCCGTAACGGGGCAAACGGCGATCGAATGGGGACCTCTTTTTACAGTCCTGGGTCCACAGACCACCGATTGGCCGTGCCAGTGGCGCCGCGTTAACAGATGCCTAGAAATTTAGTATGATCAACATTTTCTAAAACGTTATCACCATAGCGAATGCTGACGACATTATTTTCGGACGGCCGAAGAAAGAAACTTATGGAGTTTGATTTAGAAGCATTAAGAGATTGATCTCATTGGAATCAAGTGCCTTGCTTTTCCACTGCACATACATTTGGTTCCTAACGGTTCCGGAATTTGGGCTATGATTGTCGATTTGTCAATGTGGTTGCATGGGGCGGGCATACCGGCTGTGTTATCACCTCCTGCAATTTTATGACTACTGTGATACGAAGGGCATTCAATAAGTTCTCAG
>JAOPUG010000125.1:1343333-1354932 GCA_027564375.1 Micropterix facetella
TTTTTATGATTTTCGTTTTTTCTTATAGGTTCCCCCAATAGACTATCTCAGACAGGTCCTGGCCGGCCTCGGCGACGAAGGAGTGACGGAAGGAGCTTTAGGAGGGACCAGAGCCGACCCCAGTCTCACAAGAAGGCATTTAGGAAGAGGGAAAATTAGCATACAGTGCCTTATACGGAGATTCAACGAGGTACGTAAACCTTAATATTATGTTCTTTCTTCAGTTGCCGTGCTATAAAGAAATAACAGGAAAAGTAGCGATATACATTGGCAACTTTGGCTTGTTCCATGATTCGTAAACCCTGACTTCAAAAATATCTTAAAACCTATTCCAACAAGTTTTCTTCTGTCACCACGATTCTAAAAATACCCATATATGCTATGCTTGCTCTACCTATTGTTCAGATTTTCCTTTATGCCAAGTAAACCAGGATGCACCTTCAGCAGCACCTGAGGAACGCGGATCGAATTTGCTGATACTTGATCGTGCTTAAGATAACCCAGAGATGCAGCATACCAAATTTAGTTAAGATCAGACCACGGGAAGTCTTCGGATGGACAAACAAACAAATGAACAAACGTACAGCATACATCAGGCTATATGGCCCGTTCTACGTAATACTCCGGCGAGCCAAAAAGACCAAAAATATTATGTAAAAAGATATAATGGATTTTTTACAATAATTTTAATTTATTTTTAATACATTAATGTTATTCACTTCAAAGAAGTACCTCTTCGAGAAGGCTACCGGATGGGAGCTAAACAGTGAGTTGAGCCGACCTAATCACAGACAAAGAGGCCATTAAGCTCAAGCTGCACGGTCCCGTTAGGATCCACTTCCAATACTAGCAATGTATATATGTCTCATTCTACGGGCGAGCCCGCCGATCCGGGTTGTTATCACGAAATTTATCGTATTGTCACCCCGAGACAAAAGCAAGTACTTGAGGATAATACGATCCACAAATCCAGATCCGCCACTACGCAGCAGTGGCCAACCCTTACATTCCCAGACTCCTCAGGGTCTCAGTCGATTGACAACACGGTCGGTATTCCCGCCACGTACATCAAACGTCCAGCTCCGCCCGAGGTTCCGTCTCAAGATATGCCGCACAGCGGTTTCACTGGGTTTCATCCTACTGGATACCTGCCACAGGGCGCGCAGCCTTGCGACGCCATACTCAGAAAGTCGGGTCAATGGACTCGACTCACATAAACCCACGTTAAAGGGTATTTGCCCAGCGATAGATGTCACGGGCCTTAGAAAGGCCCGTCGACTGACTCACGACCATCAGTCATCAGTACAGTGGTGTTTGCGCTGACGAAAACATGGCGTCTCTCGCCGCCCGAACGACATGCCACGCCACTTGATCATTTACAAATATAATTGGTTTAAACAACAAGGAGATATGTTGCGAATCGGTATTTTATTTTCGTGGCCCGGTGCCGAGTCGCGACTCACATATTGGAAACTCGGCTTTAGAGATTTGTCTATTTATTTACTTATCAATTGAGACTGGGATATGTTATTGTAGAAATCGCAGTCTAATGCTATAGTCATTTTGGCTCGTTTCTATCAGTACAATACAATATATTAGAATTAACTACTCCTGTAGATAGGCACTCTACATTTGGATGTTTCACAAAATTAAATGCTAAATATTTAAATAATTAAAACACAACTATCATAATAGTTATGGCTGTAATATTATACTCAACACAGCCTCCATACAAATAATTAAAATAAACCAATATGATCCAATAGTCTGAGAGAATAATTGATTGAAATAGAAACGCAAAACCTATGTAGAATCATCAAAATAAAGATATTCCATTGCCATATCCAGCAATATGCCTTCGTAATTTTCTAAATTAATAAATGTAAAGAAACTAGATGAGAATATGAATGTCAGCTATCGTATTACTAAATTTTACAAATCATGCATCGGAAATAAATTCAAAATTTTCAAACTCCCCTATACCATAAATTAGGTGTTTTGCCAAATTATCGATAATTATACTTTTAAATCGGTTCTCTCCAAGGCTTTTGATTCGCTCTGGAATCTTACTATAGTGAATCTTACTATAGTGGTCACAAATGATTGTGAATAAAACTATATCTCACTTTGCTAAGTCGCTCTCGGTTTATGTGAAGTTTGTATTCATTCCTTGTGTCGTGATGATAACAATCACTATTCACCGGGACGTCTGTTATTGTGTCTACGGGTGTACATAATATTTTGATAGATGTGAGACGAAATAGAGGCATGATTCAAGAATCATGCCTCTATTCTACGAACAGTGATTTACAATAAATTCTTGGAAACACTTTGTACAGATTGCGTGCCGCTCTTTTATGGAGGAGATAAATTTTGTTGGGTGTGGCGCCATTCCCTAAAACAGTAGACCGTACGTTATAAACGCATGGAAATACGCAAAACAAACGGATTTAGCAGCTTTAAGACCGCTTAATTCTCAGCATTGTATTGATGTTGCTCTGCGTATTTTTTATAAGATATAGAAATTTTTTAAATAAAATTTTAATCACAGGAAACTCTTGACTTTTACCCTTTAGATTCGTTATTTAAGGATTTTCTTAAAGATAAGATTCGTTATCTTTAAGGTTTTAAGATTTCTAAGTTCTAGATTCGTATAGCATTGTTAGATAAAACATTTTTAATTATATATTTTAGTTTGATTATGTGATGTGCTGTTAAACAACAAGATGAAACATGTTGTTATGTTTTCGTAGGTATCCGCTTGGGTCACAGAACAAATCTTAGCCCAGACGACAGTAGAAGAGAAACGAGTGACCTTATCATGTATACTAAGAATGGCTTTAACGTGTTGGAATATCGGCAACTTCAATAGTGCAATGGAAATCGTCGCTGGATTACAGTAAGTATTTCCAAAATTTCAAAAATAAGGGTTATAGCAAGGAAGCAAACAAATGTCTTTTCCTTAAACATTGCTATGAATCACATATGCCTTTTTCAAACAATTATGTTCTCTCAATTGCCAAGACAAGCTGACATAATAAAGGAACACGAATATTAGATTCGTGACACACGCCTCCGAAAAATCCCCTGTTTAATATTGCATGTAATTTTCCAAGAGATCTTTTAATGACGCGATGGCATTCAGTATATTCAAAACATTATATTATTTGCGGTTTCTTAGCGGTAGCCGCGGAAAGGTATGTATAGAACTGTTCTGTTAGCGACATGTTACGGTTTATGTAGCTGTCGCTAAATATCAGCATGTGTGTTCAAATGTGCATTTGTGCTACACTTCAGTGGATCAGCACCTTTAGAAGACGTCTTAAGCGAGGCCGCAGCGGATAACAACTGTGTGAAGACTGTAGTTTGATCGTTTAACTGAGGCTAGCATTTCGGAGGCGAGGGGGCAACAGAAGTTGTGTCCATGCCCTTGAAGCCAATCAAAAGAGGCTGCAAAGTGCGGGCTCGGTGTGACAGCAAAACAGGGTATATGTACGAATGTGACATCTACACAGGTAAATCGGCACGGTGACCTGAAACAGGTTTAGGGACCAAAGTCGTAAAGAATCTGTCAAGAAAATTGATCGAAAAAGATTTTGAGAAACACACCGCATTTGACAACTTCTTTACTGATACTGCCCTGCTGCTGTACTTACACGAGAATGGTTTATCTGCCATTGGGACGGTTCGAAAAAATAGATCGAATTTACCGACAATGGTAAAAAAATAAAAGAAGTTGAAATTAGCCAAAGGTCAGTGCAAGTGGAGGTCAGTTCACCGTATGGCAAAATACAAGAGAAGTTATGATGCTAAGCACCGCTTTTCATCCCAAAATAGGAAAAGCTGTTGTTTCAAGAACTCAAAAAGATGGATCAAATGAATCTGTACAATATCAAAAGAGGACAGTTTTGACCAGATCAGAGGAACATATTCCGTAGGAAGAAGGAGCATACGTTGGTGGCTGCGATTTTTTTATTTATTTTGAGATACAACTCTCACCAATGCTTTCATTTTGTATTCGTATTCCTCAAAAGTACAAACCCTCATCAGTCTGGAGTTCCATGTGGCAGTTTCCAGAAGGCTTATTGCAGGATATAGCAGCAGAAAACGGACATCTGCATTAGGAACTTACGTTTCTAAGAAACCATGAATATTGGAATCTGGCAATTGTCAGAAAGTTCTCAATACTATCCCAGATGGATTACACTGCCAAGATGTGGGTCCACATATGCCTGTACCATTGGAAGCCTACAGGCATTGCAAACTATGCAGCACAAAACGAATGATAAAAAAGTCAAATAAAATGCGAAAAATGCAATGTTCCTCTGTGCGTCGTGCCATGTTCTCCTCAGTTTCATAATCCTTGAAAGGCAGCGGGAATATTTTTCCCACCAATATTTTCGGGCTTTTCCACAAATTTTTCCGATTTTTTTTGTATATGCCTATTTTTACTACGTTTTTATTAGGTCGCTTTCCTATACGTCTATTTGTCTGTTCTGTACAAATCTTGCAATCGATTTTAAACTGACCTCGATATCCAATCACGCCGAAATCTTACAAACAAATTTGGTTCCGGAAACTATACAATACAGTATACTTTTAGTCCGTTTTAAGTTCGATTATTACTAATAATTTATAAACAGCACCATCTAGCAATAGCAATCTGAATTACTCTGCTAGCAAAGCGCAGCGTAAAACGCTGCCAAGAAACGGAGGCTGCTAAGCGGCGATGCACTTTCCTTGCAAAATTTTAAAAAAGGAATTTTTGACTGTCAATTGAAATACAACAACTTAATTAAATTTACGTATCGTGAATAAAAAGTAATTGACGAATCGAGCGAACACCGATCCTACTAATACTGAGTTTGGCCTGCACAGTCAATAAAATGCAAGAATGTACAGTGGACCATGGTTGTATATACCTCGACCGTTGTATATACCTCGGATCTGCACTACAATTATTTGCTAAAAGACAGGCATATGTCAGTCACATTAAGTCATGTCATATCATCGGATGTATTAAGAATGGAGGAGCTCGATTGCTCAAAACTAAGTGGCAAGACACCGTGCAATGAAGATGCAAAGAAGGATATGAGCAGAATCCGACAACTAGGGCCTGCAGCACCATGATGGGGCATATATTTAAAATGTTACACAAGACTAAAAAGCAGAAAATAATTATTTAAATAAAATAACTTTTTAATTTACCACGGTTTTAAAATGGACTAAAAAGTTTAAAATAACTTGGGTGACGTTTCCGCATCAGAATATGTTTATCGACTTCACCACCTGCCAAATAGAAAGTGTTTGTTCTTGAATACAAGAAACCCAAGGATCAACGATATTGTGTTGAGATTGGAGGATAATCAAGCAGTTTAGCTTTGCTCAAACATATTTGAGCGATAAGTAAATCGTCCAAGACAACAAGATCAGGGTTATTATGTCCCAAATATGTGCCTACTTGAATTTAGGATGAATTGTGATTGATGAATTGCTAGTAACTTGGTGTGAACTGTGAACTATTCATGCATCAATTAATTATCTATTGCATGCGCCCACGTTTTTCGTTTTCTGTATGGGGCTAGGAGAAATTATTTTATACATTCTAGTCCGTTTTAAAAACATGGTAAATTAAAAAATATTTTTTTTTTAATAAATTATTTTCTAATTTTAATCTTGTGTGTACAGTTGCAATTGAATTTAAACATCTTAATTAGATTATGACAGAGACATGTACAAAATGTTATGTTTATATCAGTTTCTCTTCACCTAATGATATCTGAAAGAGAAAATTGTTATACCTACCTACCAATAATATATCAATCTGTTTAATTTTAATTTTCCTGAAAAATAAAGTAAAGAAACAAGCAAAATTAATTGTATAAGATTTTATTTCAATATTAAAATAAATTAATGCCTGATCTTTCTTAGTTATCATTTTTAAATATATGACTTTTAAATAACGAATACGTAAATTTAAAAATAAAACCTAAACACAAGTGTCATTACAATAAGTATTCACTGCATTTCAATGCATTTGACAGTCGATTTTTTTTATGTTTGCGAAGAGGGTACCGCGTTGCCTAGCAACCTTCATCACTAAGCAGCGCTGCGTTTTGCTTGCAGCGTAATTCGGACTGCCACTGCTAGATGGCGCTATTTATTTAATATTTATTAATAATCAGAATTAATCGAAGTGAAAATATACTGTATTGTTTTGTTTTCAGAACTAAATGTGTATGCAAAATTTCAGCATGATCGGATACCGGGAAGTCAGTTTCAAAGCGATTGCAAACTTTGTACTGAACAGACAAACAAACACCGGACAAACAGACAAACAAGAGAGCCACCTAATAAAAACGCGGTAAAAAGGTAAATGTTGATTTGTCCAAAATCTTAAATCTCCAAAAGTTGTTTACCGATTGCTTTGAAATCTTGACACATTGTGACAGTTAAAAAGATGTTTGTACAATGCAATCTGTTGAACGTAAAAGCAACACATGCTATACTTAGTAAATATTTTACGGCAATGGGAGCGCCATCTGTTGAACGGGCATCGGGACTAAATCACGACAACACATGGCGGGGTACAGCTTGTAATCAAATAATACGTTTACATTCACTTTTCCAACATTAGGTGTGTTTCATAAAAAAGTATGTCGGATTTTTTGAAATAATAATTAGTTATCCCCTATAATGAGCATGCTTGGCTAAATTCTTAAATACAATCTCTTTCAGTGATTTTATATCTGGAGGAAGTAAGTCTACTTCTTCAATGATAAAATCTTACTTCTTATTATTCTGTAATTAAATCTAAAGTGCAAAGTTGCCACATGAGTTCTTGGTCACAAAGGTCGAAGGTTTGGTAGTATATCAACACCGTCCATTAAAAAAAACCGCAATAGCTACCTTGAGAAACATTATATGACCATGATTTGCAGTAAATCATCAGTTACTTTGAAACTTAAGAAAAAAGATTGATCTGACGTACGCAGAGTGTTTATTGAGGAAAACTACCGAAAATTATGCAGTTTATAAGAAACGAGTTATGCCTGATAGCTCGTTAGTTACGTTTTTTAATGATGTGTCGGTCGATGGAGATATTAGTCTATCTTATTTTAAGAATTGACATTTCAAAGGCATACCCAATGATGAGCGCGCAAAAAATGAGGATATAGACACTCGCCAGAAGGTTATTTTAAGAAGAATATTACTGCATCTTAAGTAATGAGACCCCTAGGTACTAACATTGTACTACTATCACTATCAGAATACAATATGTTTACAAATTATGAAAGCTTTTTTTAGGCGAAACCATATTTGAATTATGCTAATCAATCATTTTTAGGGTTCAGTACCAAAGTGTATAAACGAAACTCTATTAGGTACGACTTCTTTTTTTTCTTTTTACTTCGCTTATAATCATCTATCTGTATGAGCAGCGGTCAACCAAAAGCAAATAAATATTTTTTCAAAAAAGATTTATTAATGTCTCTATGTTCGAATCCCATATGTAAATGCATTTAAAATAATAACAGGAAAAGTAGCGATATACAAACCGTCCCGTGATTGGTAACCCCTGACTTATACAAAATGGCTTAAAACCGATTCCAACAATTTTCTCTCGTCACCACGATTCCAAATATACTTACCCATGTTACGCTATGTTTTCCCTAACTTTTGGTCAGATCCACCTCCAGACCAAGTAAACCAGGATGAACCTGTGGGACTTTGGATCGAATTTACTGCCCAGATTATTTTTTGAACCATCACTCACATCACACTAAACAGCGGGACGAATATGCACAAAAAAAAATAAGGAATTTTAACAAGAGTTATAAAATTTATGACTATCGCAGAATCAAAGAAAATAGTTTTCCATGATTAAAAAAAATTACAAGATTCATCCATATTCACTATTAAATATTACTTATCATAACATGTTTTTTTTCATTTGGTATGTTTTACATAATTTATATGCATTAAACTTGCAGTACCATCGATATTTTTTTACAAAAACTATAAGAGTATTTTAAACTAATATTTTCTACAGCACGTTTCTACTAATTTTCCCAAACAAGGCGAGCCGTCTTCGTTTATGAGATTTGTATGAGATTTTTTACACACATCATCGCCTTTCCACTTTAACATTTTGAGGATAAATTTAAAACTATCGCCATGAAATTTAGCACAGCATAGAACTTTTTAGTCACTTGAGTCATAAGCGAAAAAAAAAAATTAGATGGCCTCTCCATAAACACCAAGAACCGATTAGTTAGAGCGTTAGATTTCTCAGATATTCTTAGACATAGTCGATATATTTTGGAAAGATACGGAAAGTAGAACATATTAGGTCTTTATCTATATAATCGTTGTGGTTCACACAATCGCCACTTTCAATTTGGATTACCAGTTTGAGTTTGAATTTCAATTTCAAGTTAATTTTAACTGGACACCACATATTACTCCTTTTTCAAAATCATTTGTTTTTCAGTCCTGTCCTGTGGTCCTGTGGCGATGTTATCCATTATACCTACTTGCGATCTTGGGACTACAGGTATCGCAAATATGTACTGACAAGTACCGCAAATATCGATGGAGAAGCTCGCAATTAAACAACCGCTCTTCGCCACTGCTTCTGCACGACAACCATATATCTACTTCATAGCAAACAGTCATAGAGTTGCAAGAGTTGCGACTGGAGACTTTTCGCCACCCACCTTTCGCCAGACTTTTCTCGCTTAACTTCCACTTTTTGTGGATTTGAATATTATTTTATAAGGATAAAAAACAAATTTAAAGCATTCATTGATACCAACATATATTATGGAGTATTGCAGCGCTATTCTATGGGGTCGCTTCTTCTATGGGGTACTGCAGAGCAAATCCATGGTGTATTCACGCTACAGAAAAGGGCCATACATACGATAGTGGGTATTGGTCCACGGCAGTCATGCCGTGAATACTTCCAAACACTGTTGACCGTACTTCAAGAAGCTCTTTGCGAATTCTTTTCCAATAAGATCTCGGCAACATCCCACGAAGAAGTACATCCGCAACACCAGGAATAAATCCCAATAACAATAACCGATCATACCGGGTACAACCAAATTCCAGGCGATTAGTCTCTATATAGGGCTTAAACTTTTTAATAAATTGTCTGGTAAATTCAAGGCCATTAAAAATATTCATATTTTCAAGAGATCCAACCGGATGTACCTGCTTAAAATCAACGACTTTTTCAAGTACTTCAAAACAACTGAGATAAATTGACTAACTAAATTAATATTAATTTATAATTGTCATTCATATACAACTATAAATTGTAATGGAAAATAATATTTTGTATTAAAATTTGCAAATCTGCATAATTTTCATACAAAATGTTTGGTGTTAAATTTCCTTTGTAGAACGGCATCTTCATAGATACGGGCCTAATAAAACAGAACAATCAAGTAACACGACCATAACATATAAAACCACAAAAAAGAAATAGGCGATTATTCCAAGACTGTTCAATGTTTATGTATGTAACCGCAACGAAATGTGTATTCGAAGCACGTACGTTATATGCAGACGACTTTCAAGCAAGACATCAACGACAATGAACTCAATACGTGACACCTCTACTATTTCTTAACAGAACCGTAACGCAAAAGCTAACATTGGCTTGTTTAAACTCTTCTTCTTCATGCTCCTTCTCTTCTGAAGGCGGCCATTATCATAGCTATTTCAAGCTGTTCCAAATCATTTTCTCAAATTCTTCAGCCGAAAATTTCCGCGACATCCAAAGGGTTGAACTTCAACCGTCTACGAAATCTTTAGCGTCCTACAGTTTATCCAGTATTGTAATATACGAACCCTATTACAATGGTTTTTAAATATGTATTTATCAAAAGTTAGAACAAATGCATTTATATTAACATCCTTAATATTACCAAAATAATTAATTTATTGTTTCAAGTGGTCAGAATAACATTTTACAGTGGTTCAAAAAAAGTTGACCAAATTAAAAAGTTACAAATTAAGAAATAGAATGCATTGCGGTGACGTTTCTGTCTATTCAATATTAATTGCTTTCGCGATATCTTCGCAATATGGAGCAATAATAACTATTTATGAAACTGAAAAGGGGCAGCTTGAGATGACCACAGATGAGCACATTCTTGACGTCAGTCGTCAGCTAATTTATTCAACTATTAACCGATACAATGAACTTGGCCACATCGGAAACCGTCCCGGGAGGGGACAAAAAGGACAGTTTATAGGTGTCTCTATACTATGGGCGAACCTGCCACCTCGGGGCGTTAAGACGACAATTATCGTCTTGTCGCCCCGAAACGAACGCAAGGACTTGGACGAAGACAATCTACGTACCAAGCTTCTCCAAGAGAGTCCAACTCCTCACCGCGTGGCACTGGGAATTTTCAAGCACAGTGGGGAGTCCTCGCGCCCGCACTCCCACATGTGGTCAGATTCAGAACTGATGGCTGGATCGCAATCCACTGATCAATGTAAGAAAATTGGCTCGAAATTTGTGGATAAATCGCTCGCCGGTGCATAGCATTGTCAAATCTGACCTCAATTTAGTGGCATACCAACTGAGAAAAACGAATCTTCTTAAGGACAAAGATAATAAAAGTTTGACTAGAAAAATATCCGTTTTCTTAAACGTCATTCAAACGAAAAATTATTTTCGATTGGACAATACCTTAATTACAAAAAGGTAGAATATTGGCTGCTAATTGTTCAAAATCTGCCGCAGTTGTTTCTCATCCCCAAAACGCTGAATATTGTATGGTTTGAGGTGACATTGGCGATACAGGCAAAACTCCCATTGTTTTTGTAGAATTAAGGACTACAAATTAATAAAACAAATCAATCAAAGGGCGAAATCAAGCGAAAAATGGGAGGCCAAAAGAAGATTAAAGTTGGAGTTTTGCGACTAAATTCGAGTGAGAAAAACATAACAAAATACCATAGAAGCAGTTGATAGGCCTGGTCGTCATTAATATTAGCGTTTTTCTGTCAATTTCGAGACATGATAGGTTGGTCCCACGTGTTGAAAAAAGAAAAAAATAACGTGAAATTGATAATAGGGGTCAATAAAATCGTGGCCAAGTTTGAAATCATGCGCGAAAAATGCTAGTATGCACAATAACTCGAGTAAACTACGTCCGATTTAGAAAAAATCTTTCGGCAATCGATAGTTATGGCTAATGCGCTGAGCCCAGTTAATTTTTGTTTATGTACGTCCTACGGGTTTGTTTTTTTATTGTAATAAATAAAATACAATAATTTATTGATGTATGACTGGGCGAGCGCTGAAGTATCATGTGAACATACGCGCTGCGGCAATTGCGAGCGAGACACAGCGCCGCAAGCGGCATCACACGATATGATTAAGGGCGACTAGTGTGACGCGAGCCCATGCCTTGTTAACAACTCATATGATCGCCTAATATCGACGTGAAAAAATGACTGTTAGATAGATAAAATTAGATAGAGATTTTTTGAAATCGGACGTAGTTTACTCGTTAGTGCATAGTAAAAAAACCTGTAAGAATTCTTGGGCCCCTCGGGGGGAGGGTGGGGCGGG
>JAOPUG010000125.1:1391249-1406439 GCA_027564375.1 Micropterix facetella
CCCCCCCCCCCCCCCCCCCCCCCCCCCCCCCCCCCCCCCCCCCCCCCCCCCCCCCCCCCCCCCCCCCCCCCGCGGCCGCGCACAGTGGCGCGCATGAGTTTTAAATTTTCGCCGGAATTCACTCGATAAAAACCGATTTTGTTGTATATTATGTATGTCGTTTTGGACGTATTTCTTCTAATTATAATATTTTGGTTACAGGGAAAGTCTTAAGAAAGACCCGACTAAAAGAGAATCCATGAAGCGCATGGAAACATCAGGAACCCCAAAGAAAGACGGAAGACAATCAGAGATCTCTTCGCCGTCATCTTCAAACCGTCAAGTGGTAAGTTTATGAACACGGTCTTACCCCCAAAATATCAATGTTTATAGAATCAACAGACTCTCAGCAATCAATTTATCTACATATGTAAGAAAGTCGAAAAGTTTACTTATATTTTATTTTTATTTATTTATTTACGTAAAGTAACAGCATGCACTTATAATTAGTTACAGAGTCTTCAAAAGACATGTTCTTATAGCGAGACATACAACATGAGAAATAATTTGACACATATTTGTTTGGTTATAATGTTATTATTTAGGGTTTATATTGTCTTAGATTATTATTATCTAAGATATTAATAGTAATATTGTAGTGTCTATAACATATAGACGTAGTATAAATATACATGTATAAATATTTAAATACATGAATAGCGATATAAATATATTATTATAATGCTGTTTCAAGGACGGATCGCACTGCCGTTTTGAAAATTAATTTTGTTACTGCTATAAATGTAATGCTCTGTGAATGTATTATTATATAGGTATGTAGCAATCGATTAAGAATTGAATTGCGTGTGTAGTTAGAATGTTGTCTCGGTGGCTCGAATAACTATAGAACGGGTCTTACGTTGCGGCACTTTCAGAGAGACGCGTGAAACTAAGTATGCGCTATCCAGCACAGTTCGTCGGTCCCAAAGCGATAGCATATTAAAGTGCTGCAGCCTATCACGGAATGACTCAAACGCGAGTTGTTCACCTAGGGATAGGCACCAGAGGAACCGCTTTTGAATCCTCTCCAGTTGAGCTTAGTGCATGCTACATTGTGAAGACTAAAGGAGACGCAAATCTAAGAATGTTGTGGGCATGGCTGTTGTACAACGTTAAAAAACACAGAGGAGGTTCTCGGTCTAACATAGAGAAGGCTATTAGAAAATTTATATTTTTAAAATGTAGAATATTTTGGGTGAAATGTCACCAATACCGAAAAGGGTTTTTTGGTCAAAATAAAATAACAGGAAAAGTAGCGCTATTCATCGGTAACTTTGGCCCATTTCGTGATTGGTAATCCCTGACTTAACTAAAATGCTTAAAACCTATTCCAATAAGTTTCTCTCGTCACCACGATTCCAAAAATACCCTTATACGATATGCTTGCACCTATTGGTCAAATCTTCCTCCGGGTCGAGTAAACCAGGATACACCTGCAGCAGCACCCAAATGGCTTAAAATCTATTCCAACAAGTTTGTCTCGTCCCCGCGATTCCAAAAATACCTATATATGTACTCTATGCTCGCTCTACCTATTTGTCATATCCTCTTCCATGCCAAGTAAACCAGGATGCATCTGCAGCAGGACCTGCGGGACTCGGATAGAATTTGTTACCGTGGTACTTAGGATCATTCAGAGAGACTGCATACCAAATTTGGTGACGATCGGTTCACGGAAAGTCTTCGGACATACGGACAAACAAACGCACAAACAAACGAACAGCGTGCATCAGAATATATGGCCCGTCATACGTAGTGCTACGGATGGGCCAAAAAATATTTGATTGAAAGAATCGAATCAAGCATTCTTCTTAATGAATAAATTGGCATGTCATGCTGTGATCAAATTGTTGACAAAAGAGGGGAAAGGACCGCTACTGCTTCGAATCTACTGTGAAATTCTGAGCACGTCAATTCAAGTTTGGCAGAGAGACACCGAATGACGACCATCGCGAAGGACGTCCGGTCGAGCCGACTGGAGATGACATCGTCGAAAATGTTGAAAACCTCATCATGAAGAATAATCAGTGGACCACGATGCAGTTGGCCGAGATCAACATCTCAATAGAAAACGTATAGCGAATCTTGCATACAAAATTGGGCGTGAATAAGGTACATACCATCATTTCCAAGTACTTTCATGGCTGAAGATCTAAATTGGTATTTCGGTGGTATCGAAGCACCGAAGAAACCACATGCAAAATGTGTTGAGATTCAATGGTATTTTGTTGAAAAAAAAGTATATTTTTTTCAGTATATAGCGTCGTTTGAAGATGAGGGTGATCATACGCCCGGAAGTCCAGGGTCCATGGGTTGGAGACGTGTCGGGCCTACAGAAGGCGTGGTCAACCTGGAGAAAGTCTACAGAACACAAGCGGTCATGGACCACATAGCCTCGTTCCACCAACACCACCACAGCATAGTCAGAAATCAAGGGAGTGCTGCTTTTCAAGACTATTTAAGGTATTCATCTACTTGATTGAGGTGTACCATACCTTAATATTAACGCGGTTTATGCCATGAAGTCAAACTCGAAACCTGAATTTCCTTCGGCCCACCCAAATGGTGGCACATTTTGCTAGAGATGGTTCTGTAAAAATTTGTTTTATGAGAAAAACCTGTAAGAAACATTCAAAATGTAATCCTTGAAAAATAAATACATAGACAGGCACTTTATTTTATTACATATCATTGTAATTTTTCTCAATAAATGAACCTAAAATGGACCAACTTCGGTTGTTTTGGTAAATGCATCCTTAAAGTGGCTGTTTCAGTTGTATGTATCTCCGCAGGTCCACGATATTAACTTGCAACCGGCCGGTCTTCGCCCAGGATGACCTGCCGCAGTCCGAATGCTCTTCACCTGGAGATTTCGAAAACGAGGCCTTGTACGACCTGGAGATTGGTGGCGGGACCTATAATCCAGTACAACCGTTGCCCCATGATCACGGTGTTAGCATGTTTCCCTTGACGAATAACAGCGGAGGGAAGCTTGACCATCATATCCTTCAGGCGAGTATTCTGAATTAATGTATCTTAATATGTTTAAAACCACTGACGTATAAAAACGTCCCTTTCCAATTTATAACTGTAATAACTTTTAAACAAAAAAATGCAAGTTAAAGTTTTTTTTTTACTAATTTATGTAAAGGATTAATTTTTACAATGTGTCAGTTTTTTTGAGATGACCCGATTCGGAAATTATTCCCGCAACAAGTCTGATTGGTTTATGGGTTTCTTCCATATTGGAGCATGATCATGTGTGATGATATCTTCTATATCAATTTTCCCTAAGGACGTTATTTAAGTATTCTATCTCCTGCGGAAAATGCATAGGTCGCATAAGTTGGTCTTCGATTTAAAAGCAACGTTTGCACTATTTATAAATGATAAGGATAATGGTGTGCGCTGTCATGCAAATGTGTAGGCTTCGAGAGCATTGTCAATTAGTAAACGTCTCTTTCAGGGCTTCCAGTCTTCAGCTATGGCAGATATTCCTACCAGCTAATGTCAAACAAATTATTGCTCACTCATTGCTTCTTCCGATTTTGAACCATGCGGACGTTTGCATTCTACTCTCTCTTTTGCTGTGCATGCCGCCAGACTATGGAATAGACTCCCCAAAATGGTCAGAATTTCAAAATCGTTGTATTCCTTTAAAGCAGTATCAAAAAACACTTCCCAAAAATAATCTATTTGCCTCCTCCTCTCCTATTCACTCTGCTTGTCTCGGACATTATCGTACATAGTAATTAAATACATAATTGTAACTACTTATATTTAATTATTATTTATTACGTTACATTTATTTATTTATCTATTATTTAATTTGTATGTTTAATTCATTTTTATTTTAGTGTATAATAATTTGTTTATATATTTTGTGTACTAATATTATTATTTATTATACTTTATTTATTTATTAATTAATTATTTAATTATATATGACATATTAATTTCGCTTATGTAGTATCAAAGATTATATAAATATATGTAATCTTTGGTAGTATGAAAGTAGTTGCCATGCTCTAAAATTTAATTAAACTACCTGAGATGGTTAACTGTAAGACATTATGAATATAATAAGTTCCCCATTCGTACAAGCAAATTGTTTTTGTGAAAGTGTGCAATAAACATGATTTCTTTCATTTTATTGTCACTTCTCCTTGTGTCCTTCTAATTTTTGAGTGTTGCTGTTTAGATGACGCAGGAATTCTTGTACCGTATGTGCATCACACTTCATACCGGATACAGAAAGTGTCATCAGAAGAATACGTTTGATTTTGGAGGTTTCGATAGCTAGTTTCTCAAAATATTCCATATGCAATTCGCTAACTATCGGTGGCGCAGGGCATCCCATGGCTACTCTTTCGATTTTTTATAATAATTGACGCTCCATAGAAAGTAGCATGATATCAGGCAATATTTAAGCATATCGGCGTAGCTGATCGGGCGGTCCTCAGATCTCAGTTGGTCTCACACGCTCCGTAAGGCGCTCCGAAATAAGCAAATTTTGCGAAAAGAGATCCGACATCAAAGCTTATCATAATTTCGTCTTAACGTCGGGTACTACAAACTTCACGCGGTAAATACGTTTTAGTATTGTTTATAAACTCTATTAATATTCCAGATTATGCATCATGGCACAACATGTGTCTTATGGGAATGCGATCCTGCCGCAACAGCACCAAGAAGTCTCACAACGCACGTGCGCCTGGAAAGATCGTGTGGTTCCCTAACTTGGTGCAAGACTCCTTGGAGATGCCCTAAAGGAACTTGCCAAACAGGTGAGTTTTTGAAGATCTTTAATTCGAACCTAGAAGTTATATTTTGCACCTACTCAACTTTTCAGGTGATATACAGGCAGAGGCCATTCAAGGAACGGAAGTTAGCTGGACTCTGAACCCAGAAGAAGTGATACCTCAGAAGTATTCAGCCAATGTTCTTCAATATGACAGTGAGCCAGGGATTGTTTCGGATGAAGGGTTAGTACGTACGTATAATAGTAACAATGGTCACTACAATTTATAAATTGTAGTAAAAACAGACATAATAAAGCAAACCGTGTACTAGTTTTCTTAATTGTTGAATTGAGCCCTTCAATGCTCGATCTATTCCTTTCTCAGTGTTCCCATTCTCTCTAAACATATATTGTTTTCTTTCTTGACATCTTTCAATCACCACATCCCATTTCTGGCGAAGATCAAAACATTCGCCGAGTGCGTCATTAACCAACTCTTTCTTTCATCCGAAAAATAATCTCGGAGGGCTTTTATGTATCCAAGGTAGTATTATAAAAATGCTTACTAGCATCCTGGAGCTGCTCTTGAACACGTTTAGAAGAGTTAAAACCTGAAACCTATGATTAGAAATACTGCCCACATTTATGAGATGATTGTGCTTGATTGCTGCTCACCATGAATTATTTTTTGATTGATTTTGATTTATAAGTTTAATAATAATTTGTGAATATTGCGCCTCCCTTTGAAAGCTCACTTGTGAGATTTGTTTTTTTCAACCTCTGTAATATTTGTCTTTTATTCGTCTTTTCTTATTTGTCAGGTATTTGGATTTGGAGACAGTCAAAGACATGACAATAGGGTCAAAGTTTGTTGAAGCTTCTACAGTACAAGAACTGATTGCCTGCTCCAAGAGACACGGACTGGACATACAGGCGTCGGACGATATCTCATGTATCACATTTGTCTATGGAAACTCGACCAGTGATAATAGATCAATAGTCATGCTGATGCCTATACAATTACATAGGTGAGTTGGTAAAGGATCGTTCACAAGCGCCATTTTATATTGCTTCTTGATATCGCCATGGAAAATATCCAAAAAAAACGAACTCCAAGGTCTTTTAAAGCAAATACTAAGATATCTTACGGATGCGCGCGACCGAGACAAGTGGATCGAGATCAGCGAGGGAGATGGGAGACAGAAACCTGCCGTCTGTCGCCTCTCCAAAATTAATAGGCGACCTAGACAGGCGACACACGAAACTACGAAGCAGCTCTCAGTAATCTACACCGGTGATTCCCAAAGTAGTCGATTTCGAATTGCAGGAGGTCCATGTCAACGAGAAAAAAATGGGGATATACGATATATAATTGGGGTTCACATTAGTGGGCCTTATTAGGCATATGATCATAAAATTTAAATGTTCCATAAATTTCGTATTACACCTCGACCAGACTATGTGTCCAGCGTAGTATTTTAAACTTATATAAACTTATATTAATCGCAAGAAGCAAATGCGCGCGTCACAAGTGTCGTGGAAGAAAATCAACACTCAACTCAAATTGCATCACTAGTTGATTGAGGAGGCCAACGCACATGACTAACGAGAGAAGGTGCGAGCGAGATATATTAATTATTGCTCTTCAACAGGTATCTGTGCGAGCGAGTAGGATAGACCCATCACATGAATGAGCAAGCGAGATAGTGCTACATGTGCAGTTATGTGTGGCTTTTTCAAATATTTTGTACTTTAAGGTCGTGGTCGCTTAGCAGTGCAAATTTAACTACTTTTAATAAAGCTACGAATAATATTGTATATGTTTTACTTTTATTAACATATTTATATTACCATAATCTCTATGTAAGTCATCTGCACTGCGCCAGCTCTCAAAAACATATTTAAATTTAATAGGTTTAGGAAAATGCAATATTGGGTAAGCAGGAAGGTCTGCAGGTGATCAAAAAGTTTGAGTATGCGAATAGCTTCAGAATTGGTTTGCACTATGACTGGAAATACGAGTATGGTTGAAAACGTTACTTGGAGAAGAAGCAATGATGATTGTTTGCTCATAAAAAGAAAGACTAAAGAAAGATGTTTTCGCTGTTAATAACCAATCATTTGCCATTATTTTTTATAGACTGGTTCGATGAGTATTTCATCCTCTTCATCAGAAAATTTATATTTTGCTATTTAGCTAATCAAAAGTTCCCAAAAAAAATGACCATTGCAATGCGACTCGCGGCAGCACTGAGCAAAGGTTAAACGCGTGCACACTGTCGCCGATGCTCGGCTTGGTCGCCTTCTATCTCGCGCGCCCACAAAACGTATCATACAATTACATAGAAATTAGATTAGAAGCGACCAGTCTTAGTCTCCTGTCTCTGTCTCGGTCGCATGCAACAAAATTATGATATTTTTTTTGTTTTACTTTTATTAATTTATTGCAGAACAAATTTGCTGAACTGAAACAAAGACTGCATAGACAGTTACAACGAATTATTAGGTGCAGAAGAATGTTTTAAGTAAACAATTCAAACAATAAACACTATTTAAAATTTACGAAAATCATAACAAACTGAAAACTATAATTATTAGTAACTATAAACTAATTATTTAGTGTAATCATTTAAATATAGTCAATTAAATGTGTTGATTATCAATTATCAAATATAGCAAATTTCAGAAGATGAGTTACCATTCTTTCGCACTTATGTACTTCTACTTTTCAACATAAGCCCTTGGTAACGTGCCTACTGATTGCACTCTGCAATTTGGCCTCCGCCAAGGAAGAGCACAAGGAATCATACAGGCGCGGCGCAATAAATGCGTAATTCCTCTGTCCAAACCTAGTTAGTATTCACTCGTTGGTGGGCTTTTTTGATTAATCTAGCGTAAAATGACGGTCAGCGCTTCTATGGAAATGAGTAATAATAATTCGCATTTTAAAAAATACTTCCTCCCATGTTGTATATGACCACTCGCTTCGAAAAACGCTCGACCTTTCTGCGATACTGACGGTGCCCCATTGTGACAATAGAATGCCCCCCTAACCGAATCTTCTTCATCTATTATTTTGAAAAGCGACTTTAAACTCTATAAGTTTCGCGTCAGACAGAATCGCCAGAACGGATTCTTGCAAATCCTTGCGGTATTGCATTATTATGACACTGCGCAGTTGGGTCAAGTCGCAAGACATGCAGTCATACAATGATTATTTCATTATTGCAGAGTTTGGTCAATTGGGCTTTACAAAGTGGTGAGATCTCTGATGGGACAAGCAAAATTAGCTGATCGAAGTCTTGCTTGGTTGAAGCATAAATACGTTAGCCTTTATTATGAAGATTCTCTGTGCTGCGAGCCGCTAGTATGCGATGCGTTGAGGGTAAGTCAATTAAAATAATACTGCCTAAAAACTTATCATGCATTTTTTCATTCGAGCTTAAGCTACGGAATTTTAATCTAGGGAAATTCAGTCGAAAGCCACATAGTGTTCGTACTGCAAAATCAAGCAGTTCGTAAATTTTGGGGGTGCGACGGGGGTGAACTGTGCACTACTACTTCAAAAATAAAAAAATAGGACAAACGTATCAGAATACATATTAATATGCCTATTACATATGCCAAAAAAAAAGGTGAGCGCGAAACAAACTCTCCCTAAATATATTTGTATATTAGTTTTAAACTGTTTAGGTTACTACTGAAATCGATAAGAAAGATGAATAAAATAGTTTTAGACAAAAATCTCAAAGTCAAACTTTCCCATTTTTTTAAACTTTTTAAAATATAGATGAGTATTCTTTATGCGCTTCTAACTTTGTTAAGCGTTTACGCGGATTATAAAATATTAATATTTCCAATTTTCATCGGATGTCCTTTCAATTAGTGGATAATTTTACAAATTTCGTTCTTTAATATGTTTTTTGGTTAAGTTTTTAGAAATAGCGATTATATTTGACTTTGTTTTGTTATGTCTTTTAATTTACCATAATTGCGACTATATTTTTCTGCTATTTCTGCTATCCCATTTGATATTTATTTTCAAGTTTCCGTTTTGAAGACTATTTCTATCATATCTAATTTTTGTTCGTCATTTACTTTATTATATTTCATTTGACATTTCAATTTCGGCTCATTTGGGCGTCGTAATCTCAAATATAATGTATTGGTAATGCAAATGAGAAAACTATTTTAATCGTGGATGATCTAAAACACCTAACCTACAGTGTTGTAGATCATTCATGAGTAAAATAGTTTAAAATAATTTTCTCATTTGCATTACCGAGACATTCATAGGAGTATGTACGATATTTTAAAAAGAATTGGTGTTAAAATTGTATACATTACTTATAGCTGTTGATATCCGCATGCATTTTATCGGCTAAAACTTCAACCGCTAGTTTCATTTTATTATGGGTCGACTTTCGAAAAAAAAATTCTAGGCACACCCTTATGAATCCAAAGAAAACTTTCCGTAAAGTTCCAAGTCTTTCGCTACGGTATTATCGGCTCGGCGCTGATGGATGTGTGAACGAGTGAGTGAGTCAGACAGACACTGCCTTTTACTAATATACATTTTCCTGCAGGCTTTTGGCGGCAGAGATTGGACCTCTATAGGCCAACAAG
Source organism: Micropterix facetella (assembly GCA_027564375.1). Classification (NCBI taxonomy): domain Eukaryota; kingdom Metazoa; phylum Arthropoda; class Insecta; order Lepidoptera; family Micropterigidae; genus Micropterix; species Micropterix facetella. The sequence goes on from JAOPUG010000125.1 coordinate 1,400,656, forward strand.
GATCTTCACATTCAACTCCTCTAAAAGGCTCTAGTGGGGATTCCTCGTCAGATCACAACACAGCCCCTTCTCTAAGAAACGCAACCTGTATTAAATTCAAGGTAATATGTTAAAAATAAACGCCCACCTCAAGCAGTATCTCAAATATCGACGTAAAAATAAGTTTGAGAGCTATTGTAACTGTTGGTGCCTTTTACAATGGCACGATGTATACAGCTGTTATTCTCCATAGCTAACTCAGCTGGTCTATCAGATGACACCATTTTTTCGTGGCTTCATTTAATATTCGATCCAAGATTGGTTTATTTCTTCATTTTTGTAAATTTCAATAATTTTCATACATTTCAATTTAATTTCTCATATTTCAATATTCAATTTTATAAATGTCAATTATTAAATATCATATAATAGTATGGTATATTTAGGATACAAATTAATAGTAGCCTTAACATATCACACCTATTTAAATTAAAGTTTTTTTTGTCCCATATGCGTTCCGAAACTAACAGTTGGATTTGAAATATTTTGTTTGCATTATAGCGAAGCGTTTATTAAGGAAGATTTCTCATGGGAATTTAGATTTCCCACGGGAAGGAAAATTGATGCCGGTGAAACCGTAGAAATATGCTCCATTACTTTATAAAACCTTTTTTACTGAGTAAAATGAGTGTCTGATCAGATTTTTTTATCAATTTTAATTACAATATTAGGAATGATATTTAAATGTTAATAATGATTTTGCTCCTCTAATATTAGAATTGAGTTTATTGGAAATAGTTGGCCTAATCACAATTATGCAGATGTGATAAGAAATAGGCAAGTTAGCCGTTATTTAGTAGAAATAGTTAATAACACACACAAATGCACCAGGAATGATTTTTGCACATCTATTTATTTCTAAAATGTTCTTAGCTACGTACCCGGTGCGGATTCAGTCCCGAACTTTAAAATTATCCCATGATGTATATTTTTTAAAAAATCTTCAAAAGTTAGACAAATAAATCATGAATCATTTATGCGTGCGTTACTGGTGGTGGTCAACCCGGAAAAAGTGGGGGGAATCGTAAAATTACGATTACGTAGCTAAGTGACGTGGTGGGTACGATGACTCATCACTGTATCGATTCTACGATTAAACAAGATAGCATAGCAGCAGGTTGTTACAGCACTTACGCGATATCTATATCTCGCGTCGAGAGCCCAATGATTAATCCAAGGATTTTTTTTACAGAAGAATAAATCGACATCTGAGCTTAAAACTTCCTCTCCGAAAAGTATGGGCAGCGGAAGTCACTCCTCTGGTGCTAGAAGTGAAGACGAAGTAAATCAGGCTACTCCTAAGCATCGGTTAGTATGCGAAATTGGCTCTTTTTTAAAACATTAATAGCCTCCATTTTTAGCTCTTACTCTAAAAACCATCGCGGTTATCTAAAACTTACCGTAGTAAAAGTTGTTGAAAAGTTCACGAGAATTTAAAAGATATGTATGAAAGTAGATACTAAAGTGTGAGTAGTAGATTAGAAATGCTGCACCGGCCAACGGAGGTATAGTACGGGAACGGGTACGATTTAAAAGTTCATGAGTTTCAGTCAGAGGACCGACGCGAGCACATGCACAGGAGGTCCTGGCGCCGAAGAAAATACCAGTTTTAGGTATAAAATCCTGTGGAAACCATCAACAAGCCCGATCAACCAGCTGTGCTTGTTCGGCCCAGCATTCTACGTAACGTTGTGTCGCGCTGTGGTACCCCCCGGAAGACACAGCGTCCGCAGTCTGCAGAGTTGGAGGTAGTCGCGGTTTTGGGGTCGTAAATTCGGCGTGCAGCCGCCACACAAGACGCTACCCAAGCTGACGCCTGTAGTAACAAGGAAAGAATGCATCTCCTGCCATATTCAAGCCGGAAATATGGTCCAGGCATCCTCGCTAAAATAGTGCTGCTAGCAGAAGGGGCCATGGGCCAAGGTCATCAGCACAGGCAACTAAAACGATCATTCGTTCTTGAATGATTGCACGAGAAATAAGACGCATCCGAAAATCATTACGATGAGTGAGACGCGAGTACACCCGACGCGGAAAACTCAGCTGCATCAGGACATTCACCACATTACGAGTTCGTCGCATCACTTCAAGCATCAATGTGTCGCCGGCCTTCAGCCAGTTTTACGCTAAACATCTACTTTCTTTATATACTCTTAACGAAATCACTAAAACTCATTACAGTATTAAGTTCATTTCTTTGAATTTGAATGTCTTCCTAGCCGGTTTCGATTACAGCATTCGAAGTGTTTCATGGCTTTCAGTTTGTCTCTTTAAGGTCCATATGAACTTTCCTTTTGTTCTCGTAAGTATCTGTACCCTGCATTACGAATTTATGCTGTATTCTATGGTTCCTAATAGGTTCCTGATGGCTCCGATGCAACTTGGGCCAGATGGCCACTTTTATCAACTCGGTCTGTCCAACTCATGGCGCAGCCCTTATCCAGGAGCCTTCACGAAGAGGGACAAACCTGGTGAAACCACTGTGCGGCGAATCTGGGGGAATACCTTGGGCGGAACTGGGCGTCTGACGCACTGGTCAGTTTACCAGTGCATCCGCCAGTTTTGGATCCTAACGGGTTCGGCTATAATGGCCGCAATATGAACTTAGTTGGCTCAACTCGCATGGCAGGCTCTGTCCGGAAGTTTGCTAGAAGAGAGACCAACATAGTAAACCCGCAGTGGGGTGGATCTGGGGACGGAAGCTCGGGCGGAATTGGACAGCTGACGCACGGGGCGGGCATACCGGCCGTATTGTCACTGACTGAGACCCGGAAGGATCTGAGAACGTATGTTCTCTAAGGTGCGGGGGTAGGTGTCGACCTATCGTCGCCTATCCTTAGAAACGACCTGATAGCCACCCAATCTCGGGTGATTACTGTCGAGTAAAAGACGCCACGGGTCCGCGATATTTCCGAGTGATGGAATGCCGCGTTGTTCCGACACGTAGAGGTTGCGCAAGCGACTTCGAGCCTGGAACCAAAGTGGGTAGATGGAAAAATCCGTCTAAATTTGGGAGCGAGGGCTCGAGAATACCCCACCCCACTGGGTTTGAAAATGCCCAGTACTCCTTGGTTAGGAGTTGGCCTCTCGCGGGCTGAAGTGCTTGGTAAGTAGATTATCTTTGTCCATTAGGTATCTGTGTTTCACTCCGGGGTGATATAGCGATAAAATTCATTGAAACGCTCCGGGGTGATCGCGTTCGCCCATAGCAGGGGATAATCACAATTCTGCGGTAAATCTGGGGACGGTACCTCGGGCATAACTGGACAGCTGACGCGTGGGATGGGAAAAACGGACACGTTGTCAATCGACGGAGACCCGCAAGGGTCTGAAAACGTATGTTCCCTAAGACGTGGGGGGTAGATGTCGACCTATCGTCACCTTTCCTTAGAAACGACCCGATGGTCACCCGGTCCCGGGTGACGTTCGGAGTATAGGACGCCGTGATATTTCCGAGTTACGGAATGCTGCGTTATTACGATAGGTAGACGTTCCGCAAGTGACTTCGAGCCTGGAACCAAACAGGTGGATGGAGAAATCCGTCTATTCACTGCCCGGTGCCTCGTTATTAAGGCGTCGGTCTTTAACGGGCCGTGGCGTAGTTAGACACATGGATTTGTTTTCGTCAATATTTCTTTACGCTCATCCTGATGCGATATAACGATAAAGTTCGTTGAAACGATTTGGCGTGGTGGATACGCCCGTAGTATTGCTCTAACAATTTATCCTGGTTGGTTTACCGGCCATGCTGCCGAATCGGCAAAGACCCGGAGGGGTCTGGGAATGTATGTTCCCTAAGACGTGGGGGTAGATTTTGTCACATATCCTTAAAAACGATCCGTTTTCCACCCGATCTCGGGTGGTATATTCTCAATAAAAGACGTCTCGGATCCGGAATATTTTCTAGTCACGGAATACCGCATACAATACAACTGGTAGAGGCTGCGCAAGAGATTTCGAATCCGTGACCAGATGAGAGGATGGAGAAATATGTGCCGTAAGGGTTGGCCTCTAGCGGGCAGTGGTGGAGCTTCGTACCTTAATTGTATACATCCAAAAGTCTCTGCGTTCATCGCAGGGTGATATAGAGATAAAGTTCATTGGAACATCCTGGAGTGGCGGGTTCGCCAATCACAAATGATGCTGTTTCCACCCAGGAAGATTCCCAGTTGGCGACTTCCATCGAGAGGGCTCAGGGTTATATATCATCATATGGCACTTTTACACATATCAGTATCGCATAGTTGTCCACCGTGCTTGCGGTTAGGGTTTCCGGATACATCTCCGCATCACTGCAGCTACCGCCGCATCAGATTTCCTTCTATGCCATGGATTTTAGCCAGGTAGGACTTCTGTGTTTCTGACGCAGTCCGACCAGAGGTTATGGAAATGGAATCTGTCGAATATGAGAATTTGTTTCCGATATAAGCACCACACTTGAGAGAATACATGAAATTCGGCAGTACAATCGCCATTTGTGAGACATTTTTGTCACTAAAACTACCAATAACTTGAGCGTCAAGGTCGCATTTTGATGTTATTGAGCTTCCCAGATACATACAATTATTTAATTGCTTTAAGTTATATTAGACCACTATATTTGGAGGGGATGATCGCCCGTGCCGTTGGCCATATTTATGTAAACATTTGGGGTTTATTGTATTGATTTGAATTTTAAAATAGAATGGTGCGACTTTGAAACAATATTGGACCAACTAGCCGGACCCGTGCTTCCTGAGCGAGCAAAATTAAACGATGGAAGCGTTAATGCAGGTCTAATTGGAATTTGAAGACTGAATGTCTCTCTTTTCGGCAGAAGTTCGTATTCGGCCATATCAGGTCCGCAGACGACCTATCACCAAATCAGGCATAGCTCACTTACAGCAGTCGCTACCAGCCTTTTATCGTCATCCACGCCGACAAAGTCTAAATTCGACGGAAGGTAGGTCGAAAGCAGTGCATGAAATGAACCAGGAATGACTTTAAAACTACACCGATAGACCAAGACCTCGTTGCATGTACCCTTGCCTCATTTTGTCTAATAAGGGCTAATGATGGTGTTTCCAGATGGCAACACGCACGCTGAATATGACAAACATTTCACAATTTGGCAGTCTACCTCTCGAAGCACTTTCTACACCTCGCACTTGTTGATCGCTCACGTGAATTCGCGTCATATTACGTCATATTACACCTGAGAGCGTAAACTCGATCAAACTTATCCAGTATTGCTGCACCTTATCTCAGATAAAATATACCCGTAATCAATTAATGAAATCGGAATTACTTTCAAGTTATATTTCAGAGTTAGCCAGAAACACTATTCGTATTTTACCAAATTCTCACGATAAAGAAGAGTTTATTTAATCAATATAAAATAAACCTGTAATTTAATAAAGGTTTAGTAGCCATTCTGCCGCTAGTAGCCAGTCTGCGCAGCCATTCTGCCGCTAGTAAGCCCGCCTTTCGTTCTGTGTGCTCCCTACAAAAGACATGTATCCCGTATTAATTTTAAAATAATTTTATTACCAAATAATAAGTTAAGATTTCTCAAAAGGACATTATCTATGCCCAAAAACATGGAAAATATAGAAAAACATGAGTGACATATAGCTAGGGCGCCATCCGCTATCCACGAAGCATATAACAGATAAAGGGTGTCAACGGTGAACCCGTCCACCCCGGAGCGTTTTAACGATATTGATCGTTTTATCACCCCGAGGCGAAACGCAGAGACTTGAAGAC
>JAOPUG010000125.1:1443401-1453595 GCA_027564375.1 Micropterix facetella
ATTAGTGTTCCCATTGTTCCTGTCTTTGCAAGCTCGTCGGCTTTTTCGTTGCCTACGATTCCTGTATGGCCTGGTACGCTAAAGTACTTTTTCATTGCTGACTTTCTCGGTCCAGCTTTTACGAAGCATGTGACGATAGGACCATATTTCAAATGCTTCAAGGCGCTGTCCGATGTCTTCCTTTATGGTCCATGATTCGCTGCCATACATAACCACAGGCCAGATGTAGCAATTGAGGATCTGAGTTGTGAGTCTTATGTTAGGTAGATTTGCCGAAAACAACACTTTTGTTTAATGAGGCACGGGCGATTCAATTCGGGTCTTAATTTCTTGATCTGAGTCCTATGTTGCATTTACCCATGCACCGAGATATTTGTAATGCTGGACTCGCTTTAGAACTTTACGTTCTACCAATATTTTTTGGTTTTAAATCTGGATCCCTGGTTAATGACCATGAATTTGGTCTTCAATATATTCATGGACAAGCCAGCCTTTTCACTGCACCTGTGAACTCTGTCCACCAATATCTTTAGATCTTCCTGAGTAGAGGCAATAAGAACCATGTCATCTGTGTAGCGTAAATTGGTGATGAGTTTACCATTCATTTTTACCCCCACATCAAGATTCTCAAGGGCTTTGATCATAATCGCGTTGAACAGTAATAGGGACAGAATGCACCCGTGACGTACACCGTGGCAAATGTCAACCTCCTATGTGTGTTCTTGTTCCATTCTGACTGTCGCCTTTTGGTTCTCATACAAGTTTTTAATAACTGAGACATCCTTGCCATCCAAACCAATGTCGTTCCAGCGCTTTATAAGCAAATCGTGCCTAACTCGGTCAAATGCTTTATCGTAACCGATAAAGCATAATAAGATACTAGTTTGCATATGAGGACATTTTATACAGAATATTCAAAGCAAAGAGGGTTTCATGAGTACCCACTCCCGAACGGAAGCCAAACTGGCTCTCTCCCAGCTGTTCGTCACATTTTAGTCGAACACAGCAACGATTGCTTAGTAAAAACATATTTTTGTTGGTAAAAATATTTATTTTTTCTGTTGAAATATTTAATTTTTCTGTTGAAATATTCGCATTGTTTGTTGACCGTGTTGGGATGCGTTTTTTTCAAGGCGCGACCTCAACATGCTTTGATTTGTGCTCTCAGATGATAGAACTTTAGATCGCACACTACAGTTTCTTGTCATTGCTGACTTCTATCGAAGCAAAACCAAAATCCGAGTAGCTGTTTTTTGTATTTGTGGCGTTTCCGATTCTTTTCTCGCCCGCCACTTGCCGACGCATGATCATTAGTACTTGCACTATCGATTTTATTCATACAACTGTTTCAATACGTCTGTACAGCGACCACTAGCGAGATACTCTGTTGACACGACTGAACGAGCCGGAGAGATTGCTGCCTGCTTGAATATTCGGACATCTGAGTGGGGGCAGGGTCATGGGCGCCTAGTAGCACCCCTGTTCTCTCTATTTGGCACTCCAGGGTTTATATTTCTTAACAATTATATCGCCCAAATGTTTTGGCGCACTTATAAATTGCAAAATTTAACGACTGCCTGACAAGTTTGCGATAAAATGTTTCTCATTTTTTTTAGACATTTAAACAAAACTCGATGCCTCCAACAATTCGCCTTTAATGTCCTGCTTTTATCATTATTATGAAGTATGTATATAGGTACCTGTCGCTAGGAGGACATGGTGAATCAGGATGAATAGCAGATGAAAGTCCCATAGCAATGTTCTGGTGTCCATCATAGAATAACTGGCTAAAGAAAAAAACAAAAAAAAATAAATTGTAAGTACACAGTACTCTTCGAGTAGTACTGATTAGTAGCACTGAGCGAGGTCCAAGGAATCGGGCGCTGGGGAAGCGAGCGGGTATGCACCACGCTCGACCGTCGCTTCATACCCCCACTCTTCCAGTATTAGTGTTGGCTTTGACGCAAGACCACAGAGCACTTATCGATGCCGTATTATCCATTTCAATTTTGCGCCAATTCGTTACTGTTTGTTATTTTGTGTGTACAAATAGCTACTTAATATGGATGAAGAAGAAAAGAAGAGCTCGAGTAATGACAACAGGCAGAAAAGTCATTTATAATTCGTAGGCAAGCCTGCGAAATGGCAAAACGCATTCTTTCAAAGTGTGAAGAAGAAAAAATATCTAACAAATTCACGTTTACAGTTAACCAGGCATTTGATTGAGCAGTTATTACACAGCTCTGTAAAAATATATTAAGTAAAATAAAGAAAGAACCTACAAACCCGCAAGGACATTTGAAATATCCATCTAAGGGAAGAAATATGTGAGAGAAAAATTTAAATGTTGATGATTTTGATCAAGTAATTCATCGCTGCATTAAAGTTTTATTTGACGAAAAAATCATCCTTACTTGCAAAAAACTTTTGGTGGCTTTACGGGGTAAAATTGATTTCCCTTGGGGTATAACCAGCCTGAGAAACTAGTTGAAACAGATGGGGTATACGTAGCAGAAATGCCATAGCAAAAGGAGAATTTTGATAGAGACCAAATATTGTTTTTGCTCGATCAACTTATTTCGTCAAGATCAACTTATTCCGTCAACAAAATACGTCAATATTCTTACACGAAACATGGGTAGACTACAACATATAAAAAATGCTGGCGAGATGATAAAATAAATGCAATATTAACGGATATGAGCTCTTCGATAAATTAATTTTAGTCTATGCGAGTCTATGCTTCTCCGTCTAGAAGTGGCTTTCTAGACGGATCCAAACTGCTTTTTAAAGCTGGCACAGCCGCTGGTGACTATCATAGGCAGATGAATGGTGCAAACGTCGAAAAATGGGCCAACGCAGTGTTATTACCGAACCTACCTGTAAATAGCTTTGTAGTGATGGACAATGTGCCTTACCACAGCGTGCAAGAAAATAAAGTGCCCCCAAAATCCAGCACAAAACAAACCATATTAGATTGGCTGACCAAGAATAATGTACAGGCCGACCTTAGTATGAAAAAAGTTCACTTATATAATTTAGTTCAACTACATAGGCTCCTGAAAAAACATTTAAAATGGACGAACTAATAAAAAGCCATGGTTACGATGTACTACGATTGCCGCCTTATATGTGCGACTTGAACCCGATAGAGCTCGCATGGGCTAAAGTTAAAAGGCTTGCGAGGGAACATAACATTACCTCTAACTTTTCTCTGGCGAGACTTAAGGAAATTACCGAACAGGCTATCTTGCAAGTCACGGAAGACGATTGGTGTGATTATGATAACCATGTTTTAATATTAGAGGGACATTACTGGCAAAGAGATGGAGTAATGGAGAATGCTATTGACTAATTTATTATTGAGGTGCGTGAGGAGAGTGACGATAGTAGATTAAATTCTTCAAGTACTGATTTTTCTGGTTGCGAGAGTAACTAATTGGTTTTACATTGTTTTTTTTTATTAAATAACTTTTCATTAAATTCCATTTTGTGATACAACTTGTTTTTTTATTAGTCACCCACTGTCCTTATAGAACAATTTCATAATTATATCGATTACGTGATATCGACTAAATTACTGCACTAGCTCATTATGTCAACATTCCTTAAGATTCCTCGGAGCTGGAGTGCGGACAGTAAGTAAGATTTGCATGAGTATTGTTATATGTGAAAGGATGAGAGGATAGGTAATAGACACAGATTCAGGCAGGCAAAAAGAGCTATTGCAATACCCAACCTACGACTGACGACTTATTTCTTGGGCCTTTCGAGGGTAAGCTTCCGGTATGTAGTGGGCATTGAAGGCTAACATACACATACACATTCGGAATGGAGGAGGAGATAGCGGAGCATCTCCTCTGTAAGTGGCCAGCATTATTCACAAGAAAGAGGATTACAGGAAACTATATATCACAACGAATGATGCATTTTAAAGTTGCAGTCTTTTAACCACTTACTATGAATAGTCGAAAAGTTTACCACTGCTTAAATACGAAGTTCTTTTAGGAGATGCAAAGATTTTTACAGATTCAGAATCAATGGTGAATATAGTGATGAATATCTTCAATATATAATTTGCCGACTGTTCCTAAACTACAATTATACCATAGATGACATAAGTTTGCATCTCATTCGAGGGTAAAAGACTAAAATATAATAATATATGCAATATCAATGAAAAAGTATTGCGAGGATCACGTAAATGGCGTTAAAAATAATAACAATTGAATTGTGTTGGTCAAATCGAGGAAGGCTCCTCTTTCATGTTTGTAACGAATAATAGCCCGCGCAGGGATAACGTTTTTCTCGTGGAAAAAAAAAAACGAAAAACAAAACCGTTCAAAACACCACTGTCGCTTCCGTTTTTCCGACCGGCAAAATAACTGAATCGAACCTTATAATCAGGCGGTAGAGTAGTTCGCGACTCTTCACGGCATTTTGAGCGTCAGCATCCACTAGATCCTTCATTATTTCGCGTAAATAAAAGCGTTTTTTGCGAAAGAAAACTATTTTGGCGTCGTTTCTAGGTTATGACTTTGACACCCGGCGTCTTTCCGCAAATGGCGGCCGCCGGCTAGTTAGAGCTCGATGAATGAGCGCATGCGAGCGGCGGTCCCGAATCGATTGAGAATTTATACGACTTTTTTACTATTTTAAAAGTCTAAACGCGTATTGTGTATCATTATTACTTTAAATACGTTATATTATTAGAAAACATTCGATATTACAGATGTTTATGTTCTAGTATGTCAAATGGGGGATAAGTCCACGATAAGTCATTGACCAGAATCGACGCAATGAAATCGACTTTTATTCACGAAGCAATGGCTAGAGTAGCGCGCGATCAATACCGCCCGACCGACTAAACGAAGGAAACCGTCTAAACAAAGGTAGTCTCTTTGAAATTTTGTTTTTCTTTATTGTTTCAGGTTTTATTGTCTGGTTGTCGGTGTGTGGAGCTGGACTGTTGGGACGGTGACGACGGCAGTCCAGTAATATACCACGGTCACACTTTTACTACAAAAATATCGTTTCGAAGAGTTGTTGAAACGATAGCGAGGAGCGCCTTCATCTCGTCGCCCTATCCTCTTATACTCAGCATAGAGAATCACTGTTCAATACAGCAGCAAGTCGTCATGGCGAATATATTTATGGTAAGTCATCATTACTATCATCATCGTCGCTAACATTAGTTATTAGCGCTATGACCACTACAGTTTTGGTCCTGACTTCATGATGCCTTCCGGGTTTTCCACTAAGGTTGCACTTCAGCAGCTGTTCATTTCTATCCTTTTCAGATGCCTGTAATCAGTGGCGTAGATATTTTTGTCCTAGGAGTGTTCGTCGAAAAACAATTCCAAAAATATTATTTTTGTATTTGATTATAGATCCAACAGATAAAAATCATGAACGATCGTCAACAACTATGATTTTTCGCCCTTTTCCTACTACTTGCCGAGACTTTGAATGGGGTTTGGGACGGGGGTCCGATCCTCCCCCCCCCCCCCCCCCATAACTACGCCATTGCCTGAAATGCCTTAGCATACTGGTCATTCCAATCATCAGGAGTGTCACAACATGGACAGTCAGCATCATATACTTAGATTATGAAATTCTCTCCAAGTTTCATCTCCAAACGCCATTATTCTGTGGAGTATTTTGCATTCGAAAATGTTTATTCATATCTGCTTTAATGGAAAATCTATGTTCTTACGCATATTTTAGGACTGGTCTCATGAATGTCTTATAGAGGTTTGGCTTCATTGTCCTTGATAGCAGACGAGATTTCAGACAGAATCACACTTTTAATTGTACTCAGAATTCTATGATTGAGTGGAATATCATTCTTCTTCTCCGATTGCTGTGTCCGATACTAGACGTATACGAGTATAGCTAGAAAAGGGTTCTCTAACTTCGTTATCATTTACTACTTTAAGAAGGTTATTAATGCCATGGACTCCTTCAATCCTACCTGAAATAAGTAAGTGTTGCTTGTGAATTATTTTATACATATAAAAATAATAAAAATTATGATATATTTTTGATACTTTTTATTTTACAAAAAAATAACTATTATTATTTGAAATCGAAGACTATCGCGGTTGTTTGACATTATAAATAAGATAAAACCGATTTACCGCGTGAGGTTTATAACACCCGATGTTTCGGCGAAGTTGCAACCGCTGTTGTCCAGGGTAGATATTGTAACATCGCCGAAACATCGGGAGTTATAAACTTTACGTGGTAAATTCGTTTATCTTATTTATAACTATTATTATTGACTAAAACCAAATACCAAAATTTCTCTTAAAGTATTACTAATTAACAAAATAAACTATTACTCTTGACTAAAATAAAAATACAAAAAACTAATACAACAAAAATACTACTGAAATTATCTGCATACTTCAAAAGAAAGCTGACTCATGTTTCATTACAGTCACAGAGCACATTGTCGTCATGGTTATGTTGCAGTTCATACTCCAATATTTGTTTACCTATCCCTCTTGTACACCACTAGTTGCCCGCAAATGATCGAAGCAGTTTATCCAAATATTTTTTCTTTGCGTTTGAATAGTTGTGCTGATTTGAGAGATATTTGCAACGCTACGATATTGTGAAAGGTATTTAAAAGGTTTCCTGAACGTTTAAAATGTCCCAATCGAACTTCTGTGTGCCATTTCCGGCAGTATTCCTACGTAATGATGATTCTTTTGTCTTCGAAATAATAATTCGTTTCATTTGACTTATACTTTATGTGCTCGTTGTTTTCAAACGGGTATTGCAAAAAGTTTTCAAAACGTTTCCTGAACGTTTAAAATGTCCTAATGTAACTTCTGTGCACCATTTCCGGCAGTACCTATTCCTACGTAATGAGTATTTTTTGTCTTCGAAATAATAATTCGTTTCAATTGGCTTATACTCTATGTTTTATGTGCCATTGTTTTAAAGCAGAGACATTTTGTATGCATCAATTCTGTTATACATATGTATTGAAAAGCTATATTGAATATCAAAAAAAAAATATTATTACATTTTGGGACAAAATATATTTTGTAAGTTCAAATTTCGTATGAAGTAAGAAGCGTTTTAAAAGCCACCTGGTCGAGACATAATGCATTTTGCATATCCAACCAATATTAGAAATGGTGTAGCCATCGACTGGTGACCCTGGCGTCTGTAGAGATGCATTGTACTGTCTCATGTCACCAGGCTGTGGAACGCTGACAATGATCTCGAGGGACTACAGTAGCCTTCTTTCCTCATAGAATCGTAGTTATAGCCTGAAATTACAGTTTAGCACCATAAGGAGTTCGTTAGGATTCGGATAATGATAACTTAATAGTGTTAGCCTTAAATTAGATACAGCGTGACACTCGCACAAACCATGTATACCAGACTCATCTTCCTATCCGCATTTCCTGCAAAGCGGATCGGTCGTCCTCTTTCCGATAATTGTGATATGTTTGTTGATTGAATTATATCATGTCATTAGTTCTGGCACTCCTCTTGTTCGGGATTGCCAAATTTGAACAATGCTTCAGATGTATTAATCTTCAGGGCTTTGAATTGGCTTACTCCGGGCTTGTCCCACCAATAAGTTTCATGTTCTCTTACCAGCCACGTTTTAGTGGCAAGTTTTAGGGAATGTATGATATGCCTATAGCCGGGTACGCTACCAAGGAGGGAGTACGATAACCCTTCCCTGGTTAGGGCATCTGCTTCCTCATTTCCATGTATATTACTGTGTTCTGGTACCCACACGATAGTTACCATAATCGTGGAATACAATGTGGATTCTAGAAATAACTCTCCAATATAACCATAGCAGTGAACTAACTGATTTCTAATTCAGAGTGAATTGTCATCAGGTACGTTCTATTATCATTGATTTTCTTTAATCATTGCAGGCCGTGTTCGGCGATAAACTGGTGACGTCCTACCTGTTCGAATCGGACTATACAGAGGAGCCAAGACTGCCTTCGCCGGAACAACTAAAATACAGGGTGCTAATAAAAAACAAGAAACTAAGTCCGACGGAGTGCAGTCCAGGCGCCACGGGTAGCGGCGGTCCTGGTGGAGTAATTGCAGCTGCGTTTAGGTAAGGCATTGATTGATGGCCCCGTTGTTCTAGGTTTTTAGGTCAGATTCTAGATCCTGAAAACCCTGCAAATTACTATACAACACCAAAGACGGTTACCACCTTTAAACATCACATCATTTAAAAATAATAAATGATATAATTACAAATGTCACAACTACAAATAGTGATTAATAAAGTTTGATATAATAATTTTCTATATCTTATCACAAATACTGAAATAAATATCGATAAAATGAGCTTGAATGATTTTGATATTCTTATTTTAAAAACATGTCAACTTAAAAATGTTTTTTAATATACCACGTTTTTAAAATGAACCGCCATATTGGATTTAGCATGACATCACATGACTTATTGTTTTCTACTTGCCATACCCATTCATTTGATACCCATGTTGAGGGGATTGTAAAGAAAAAAGTAATTTAATTTTGTAGTGGCCGCCATATTGGATTTAGAACAACGTTATATGGCTTATTGTATTCTACTTGTCATACTATTTCATCTGATACCCATGTCGAGGGGATTGTAAACAGAAAGGTAATCCGCCATTTTGTGGTAGCCGCCATATTGGATCTTCCGTAATATTCAATATAGTGTATTATATTGCCTTTAGAACAAAAGGTGTGTGTAAAATTTCACCATGCTCGGATATCGAGAAGTTAGTTTAATAGCGATTGCAAAATTTATACCGAACAGACAAACAAGAAAGCGAGTCAATAAAAACATGGTAATAATATATCCTGGTTAATAAGTTATCCAAGTTGTATAAGTTGACGAAGCCACTAAAGACCCTGAACATCTTTGAAAATTCATTACTTTATCAAATTCAAATTTAACAAGATTTTTTATGAAAAAATAAAAAGTAATAAACTTTTAACTAAATAAAGTAGTATAAGGCTTCCAATTTGTTTAGACAGTTTTTCACTTCTTTGACTCTATGAAACATTGTGACATGCACACATAGGTACATATAAACACTACATAATTGGGTTGGTTGTAAGAGATTATCGCATGATAATAAACCTGCCCATTGTAAAATTTCCCAATAAAGAGTGGAAACAAACAAACAATTATTATGATCTCACATGCAAAGCCATTTTAAAAATTTATACCGATTTTTGTCCATTGATTTATCGCTACATGGAACATGTAACTCTATAAATGTTTGTTCACATTGTACCAGCGTATCTATCTACCTATCCATGTATTATTTTTAACATAATCATATGTAAGACTGCTAATATCACCCTTAAGAGCAGTGTCCTTTGCATATGTCCTTTACTACCAAGTATTCATGCTTAAAATACTTTATCTAGGTCTAATGGTGTTCTAAGGCATTCGGGTGCAGCGTCCATCGACCAGGTTCCACCACGCAATAGTTCCATAATTTCTAACCAGAGTGCTGGATCTTCGGTGTCTGAATACTTCTCCGATGAGGACTATGATGAAGACGACGATGAAATCGATGGTAAGGAATTTATTTATCCATCACTCTTTTTAGAATCTTAGCACTCCCAGATTGACATATTTTGTATCTCCTCGTCTAAATGAGGTACCTACCTACCTCACGTCAAAAATAGTTAATCAATAAGGACAATATAAACGAATTACAAGATTAAGACGCGGAAACGAAATGTTGTATTGCGGCTCTCAATATCGTAACTCTTTAAATTGTCTTATCTATGGTATGATTTACAGTACTTGCTTATGTTATTAGACTCCCAGTTGGCAGTTTAAAAGTTGTGGCAGTTTAAAAGTTTACTCACTTTAGCCATTTTATAACAATGTTTTTTCTGAATATTTTATGTAGGTAAGTACGGTATGTGCTGCCTGTTCTTAGGTCATGTCAATATTTAGATACATGTTGCAGTAAACTGTTGTTTTTTAATATTCTTTGTAAAATTGTATAATTGTATACTAATACTTTATGTTTGTTTGTTGTACTATTTTAATATATTACATTATGGTTATATTATGTATATTATATTATATATTATATGGTGTTATATTAGTAAGTAAGTACAAACGGAGCTGCCATGGAATTCACCGACCAAAGTCGGGCCCATCATAATACTATTGTTACACTT
>JAOPUG010000125.1:1603081-1614307 GCA_027564375.1 Micropterix facetella
TTTAGCACTGGATCGTTTTGCCTCGTCAGGTTTGGGGAAGTAGTTACTCAGGTGGGTGCATCTTTTGCGCATTAGTGGACCGCATTCGCACACGAGGTGCATGGGGGTTTCTTCTGCCGTTTGGCAGAATCTGCACATTCTAGTGTCGTTGAGCCTTAGATTGAACATGTGTTTTTACAGGGTACCGTGTCCTGTGAGTGCTCTCACCAGAATGCGTAAATTGTTCCTGCTTAGCGCTAGTGCCTCTAGGGCCATCTTGCGATTGTATGCTTTTATTAGCGCTTTGGAGTGCCTCAATCCTGGTGTGTTGTGCCAGTTGTTGAGGGATTGCTTTATACTATGTTTTTTGAGTACGTGGTTTGCTTGGCTTATGGATATGCCGCCACAGCAGAGTTTGCATTCGATTAGCGTTTCCATTGCTCCCGTTCTTGCAAGTTCGTCGGCTTTTTCGTTTCCTAAAATTTGTTTAGTTTTCTTCCCACTTTACTCGACCTATTGACCCCCCACCTCCCTACCCCGCCTTACTCGATCTGTTCACCTTCCTTCCTTCTTCCCACTTTACTCGACCTATACACCTTTCTCTCACCCCGCCTTACTCAATCTGTTCATCTTCCTCCTTCCCACTTTACTTGATTATCCATTTCTCTCTCCGCGCCCTACTCCTTTCTACTTTACTCAACCGATCAAATCCTTCCTTCACCCCCCTCCCCCCCGTCTTACTGGATCTGTTCACCTTTCTTTCTCCTTCCCACTTCATGAGACCTATGCACCTCTCTCTTCCCCCCGCCTTAATCGACCTGTTCACCTTCTTTTCTACTTTACTCGATCTGTCCACCTGATCTGCGATTAATATTTTGGGCATGAAATGCATAACCGCACGACTGGTTCCGAAAGAATTCCATTTCGTCCAAAACATGAATCGTAAGCAGGTCACTAAAGTCATGATTTCCCAATCTTCAATGGACTCATCAAACGCATAATAACTGGTGACAAGACAGTAGTTTATGAGTACGTCATGCAATCAAACCGACAGTCGTCAACGAAACAAAACTCAAAAATCTGCTATAAAATCAAAGTTATGCTGACAGTTTTTCTTCGAATACTGCATAGTGTTTGAGTTGTAACAGGATGATTAATTGATTTTGCATATGGATAACCCACTATCGCACAGCCATCATTGTGCGAGAGTTTTTAACCAAAAACTCAATTACTGTCATTGACTACGCGTCGTACTTAACTGATATGGCCCTGTCGGACTTTTTCCTGTTTACGAAACTAAAATTACCACTTTGAGGAAGGCATTTTGGGTCGATTAAAACAACAGCGAAAAATTTCAAAGCCATATCTCATCAGCCTATGAAAAATTTATGGCAGACTGAGTCCAGTGCTGGCGTAGTTTTACAAGCATTGAGAACTATTTTGTTGATGACAACATAATCTTTGAGGAATAAATTATTTTTTTAATTTTATTTAACACCGATTCTTTTTACTTCGAATATACTTCAGCATGCCAGCCTCTGTAGCCTTTGCAGACTAGGTTGGAAGCACTTTTAGCACACAAGTATGTCTTTAAACTTTCAGTTTCCTGTCTTTAATCTCAGCAGCCATGACACAAGTGCTGGCACTGAACATGATTAGCAGCTCGACAATAGCTCCCTTTTCCGTAATGTTTACCCGAAGAAATAAGACAAACAGGATAAGTTTTAAGATCAATACTACGGGTGACCCCACCATCCTGCGACGTTTTAACAAATTTTATCGTTATATCGCCTCAGGATTAGCGTAAAGAAATTTTGACGTAAACAAATCCACATATCCAACTACGCCACGGCCGGTTAAGTGACCGCGCCTTAATAGTAAAGCTAACACCGGGTAGTAAAGCTGCTTGGCGGGCCAGCCTCACTCCCTACTAGGAATGCCACCCGAGATCGGGTGGCCATCGGATCGTTTCTAAAGGTAGGCGAGGATAGATCGACACCTACCCCCGCGTCTTAGGGAATACGTTCCCAGAACCCTCCCATCCCATGCATCGGCCATCCAGTTCTGCCCGAGGTTCCATCCCTAGATCCACCGCATAGTTGAGTTTGTCAATTGCTACGGGCGAACCCATCCACCCCGAAGCGTTTCAACGATATGTCCATTATATCACTCCGAAGTGAAACACAGCGACTTGAGAATCTACATATCAAGTTTCATCTCAGCTTGTAAGAGCCAATCCTTACCGCGAGGCACTGAGAATTTTCAAGCCCAGTGTGGCGTCCATCGCGCCATTACTACCAGATTTGATCAGATTACTGTAACCTCCAGTCTGGTAGCGGGTACGAAGTCGCTTGCTCGGTCTTCTACCTTGAGTAAGCGAAAATTCCTCACTTAAATTATCGCAGATCCGAGGCGCCCTGTGCTTGGCTAGCCACCTGAGTTTGGGTGCCCAACGTATCGTTTCTAAGGTTAGATAGCTTAAGGTACCTAACTACCCCCACTTCTTTAGGTCACATTGCACTTCCAAACTTCTCCGGTTATTAGTTGTTAAGAAACGGCCCGCAGACCGACCAGTGCATCGAGCAACCATCCATTCGAAGTTTTCACTGCGGAGTCACCGCTTTACTGGGATACTGGGCGGCTCTGGCTATGTCACCACACTGGGGATACAGAGGGCCCTTCTTCAGGAAGGTTGTCAAGCATTCTTCAGGAAGGGGCCAGCATACCGACCATGTCTCAGACATCCAGGGACGCCCGAAGGGTGCACAGCGGGTTCCCCTGTTTCGTCCCTCTTCGAGGAGGCTGTCGACCGTGATAGACAGAATTGGCCATTGAGACCCAAGCTGCACGACCCCATTAGATCCCTAAATCCACCGCGCAGTGGGTTCACCAGATTGGTCCCTCTTCGAGGAGGTTTCCAGATACGAGCTGCCCTGCAAGTTGAGCCGACCAAGTTGACATGACGGCCATTATCCAAGCTACACGGAGACATTAGGAACTGTTAGGAAATAAGACAAACAGTTCGCGCTCAAATTCCGTGTGAGATGAAAGTTGGGCACAACCGGTCACACCATACGGAAGAATCGAACATATTGGGGGGGGGGAGGTCTTGCCCCAGCGGGGGGTTTGTTTTTGCCTAATCTACACCTGCTCCAGGCATCTCTCGCCATCTCTCTCGGCCACAGCTGCTCTAGCTGCTATACTCTTCTCGTCTTTCCCCCCTCACATCATCATTTTCATCTTTCCTATCACTCGAATTATTGTTTATTTTTTATATAATTACGAGTCTAGGCGTTCGATTAACTCGCAAGTGAAGAGGCCCAAGAAACTCTTACGGTGTTTTACAAAGTTTAAAATATAAATTTACAACCTATGTTACAATTATGTGTGATTTTTAAGTACATTTTAGTTGAACTTCATCGGCAGAACCAATACTTATAACTAGTTAGTTAAAAGTCTAAAGTTTCATGTGACTCGTTTTATTTAATAATCTTCTATATCTTATGAGGAATACACAGAAATATCAATAAAAGCGAACCAAATGTAATAGTAATTACAAACGGAGCTGCCATGGAATTCACGAACCGGATTCGGGCCCATCATAATACTATTGTTACACTTCTGGGGGATGAGCGGTGGACTTCGGACTAACGACCGACTGTGGTAGGTTTAGTCTTGCCACATGTGAGCATCTCCCTTTGAAGCCATAGAATTTGGGGTGCGGAAAATGCGGTTTTAGATATTTTAGTATTTTCCGCAAGAGACCAAGATCCTTAAAGAGGTGAAACAGAGATTGGCAGAGCGCCAACTTCGACCGCATAAAGGCAAACAATGTAGCCCTTTCGGGTGATGGAATTTGTGAGATCGTGGTATTTATTTAATTTGTACTCATGGTCTTTTGATATGTTTGGTTCCCACGGAACAGTAAATTCTACAATACTGCTTAGAGACCGCATCAACCTCCAGAATCCAATCTGAAGCTTTCTCGATTATTGAGAAAGGTTTTGTAGTGCGATGTTTTTCGTCTTTATAGCCATCCAAATTGATAATCCGTCCTATAAGGATTTTTAGATTCTGATTTTTGAAGCGGAATAACCACTTTAAAGGATTTGGTGAAGTTATGTTCTAACAATGTGTCTGCCATTTTATCAGTGGTCAATACCTCATGACTTCCCTGAAGGATTTTTAAATGATCTGCCAGATATGATTTCATCTTTTTGAACCTCTTCAGCCCAAGTGCACCAAGGAAAACTTTGCACCTAAGCATGCCAGATTTGTAGTCTTTGCAGACTAAGTTTGAAGCACTTTTGCTCCTTCAGGACCTAGGTCTTGCAGCAAATCCATAAAGCCACTGTTGTCTTCTCACAGACCTTGTTAGGATGTGGGTTTGTCCCATGTGTATCCAAGATTACTCCTAGATTACACCGAGCCTCAAATTGAGTGTATTAGATCTCAGATATTGTATGAAATTAGAAATTCTAACTGAAGGTTATTTTCTCCTCAGATCCATCCTTACCAGCCGGCCGCAGGAAGGAAATAGACAATGTTATGAAGCGGGCTAGGGCTGGCTCTCCAGGCACCTGGGATCGGAAACTCCTCGAAGTTGAAGAAAAGGATCCAAATAGGTATGCATGTGTCGTTTCTTGAATGGGGATGTGTTCATGAAAGGTGTGTAGTATTTTCAATAATTCTGAAGTGAGGTAACATATCAAAAAAGTACTGCAGCCACCCTCTAGCGGTAGCTCGCGAGAGTTTTGTTTATTTTTTAACTGAGATGAGTTTTCTGGCTGTCTGGAGTGGTTCCGCATATTGACCCGGAGACATTTGAGCGAAGCAGTGGAACTAAGGCCAAGTCGGTTTCAGGTGGCGGCACACGGGCTACAAGCAGCTCTACCTGGAGGGGTCCGCGTCGCCTCCGGCGAGGGGAGCGGGTGGGCGCCGTTCGCCTCCCCCACTCGTCTCTACCACTAGCCGGGACCGCGAGAGGGAGAGGGAGCGCGAGAGGGAAAGGGAGCGCGAGCGGGAGAGGGAGAGGGAGCGCGAGAGGGAGTCGCAAGTGTCGTCCACGTCGCGCGCCGCCTCCCCCCCTCACCAGCAAGTGTCGTCCTCGGCCGTGCGTCCCCAGCGACCGCGCCGCCCGCCCTCTCCGCCGCCGCCTGTCCGAGGAAAGGTATTCCGCTTCTTTCTTCACTTCGTTTTTAAAGCTCCCTCCTCGCATCTTCCCGTACATTTCATTCCACTATCGAAAAACTAGTGAGTGCTAAGCATGTAGATATGGTAAGTTAAAGAAGACATTAAAAACAAAAATAACACAATTTCAGCCGTGCAGTGTTGCTGCATGGGTTGTTAAGGTCGCTTGAAATATCGCCGGAGGTGTAAAACTCAAGATTGAACAACATTTTCCAATAAACTTTCAAAAATTTACAAAGTTGACATAAAATATAGTGATTAAAAGTTATAGATTTTTTTAAATGTAAGAAATATAATGCAATTTAAAAACAATAATTTCCTTAAAAAATACTAAAAACAAGAAATTACTTAAAAACAACATATCAATCCCATTTATTCAATAATCAGAAGTTTCAAAACTTGAATCTTTCGAAATAATTTTAAAAGTGCGTCTATAATTCCAACACTTACAGAAGGGGTTACATCCGACATAGACAAAAGAGGCAACCTGGTGAAATGCCGAATCTATATTTAAAACTGTGACAATAATGGTTTAAGTTGTAATTGCGAGCCAATAGAATCAGTGAAAGAAATTAGATACCTAGGAGTAATAATAGATAGCCACCTTACGATGGGAATCGTATAAATCACTTTGTGAAAAGAGTTAGGAAACATATGTACATTTTTCTTGAATTAAGGGATATTCTTGAACTTGGGCAAATAAGAATGGTATACTATGCTATTTGTCAATCTATAATTATATACGCTATTCTGGGGTGGAGAGCATGCTCTAAGACTACAATCGAAAGAATCACTGTCGTACAAAAAGCTATAATTCGTTTTATATTCAAAAAGCCAAAACGTATCTTGTAATAAGTTGTTTCTCGAAACTAAGATACTTGATATTAGGCAATTGTATTGTTTAAAAACTGCTTTAAATTTCAACCGCTCGCAATTAGAAACATTGTTAACTGCTAAGAACACAAGATCGGCGCAGGCACCACAATATATAGTGCCCAGGAGATCTACATCGTCTGGACGACACCATTATCATAAACTTGCTCTAAGATTAATGAATATTTTAGAACCTGTGTCAGTCCTGAAATATCACTTTGATATTTCAGAACTGACACAGGTGGTTATTAAAAAATGGCTCATTCAGTGGTTTATTATCAAAGGACGAACAGAAACTGAATGTATCCTTGTGACATTTCAAAAATAGCAGTGCATTTATACACACATAATATACACACCCTCACATCTCCGACAATATAAGTTATCTAAATATATGTTTATTAGAGTGAATTCAGATTTTTATTTTATTACATAATATTTTTATTTGTATTTATTACAATTTTATTTTATTTTATTAGTATTTTTCACTACTTTTGTTATTTAATAATTATTGTTAGGTATTCTTAAAAATATTTTATTTTATTTTATTTTTGGAGATTATTATTATTAAACTACTATTATTTAAAAGTTAGGTCTTCCTTGTAACAGGTTCGTCACCTGTCACAATGTTGTTCACATACTGAGATTGTCCCTTATCAAACTCTTTTAGCATCTCCCGGCACCAAGTCACACATCGTGTGACTTATTTTTTTTTTTTTTCTAAATAAATAAAATTAAAAAAAAGGTCTCCTTTAGTTCTACGATATTTCAATTTAGATGTAGATATATAATAATAATAATAATGAGTAAAATAGTAAAATAAAATAAGAGTTACATAAGTAAATGAATAATTGAAATAAGAAGTAGACGTTTTATTATTATGAAATAATTGAAAAGGTTTAATAGATCTCGTTTTTGGCCGATTTGAAAATTAATCGCATTCGATTTGAAGATATTAATTAAATCACTGAAACGATCCACGAGTGTAAATATTTTAAAGAGAGTCTGTTATCGAACGATAGCGATGCGACAACGGCTCGCGCGTTGGCGATTGTGTTCGGTTCTATAGGATTCCCGCCACGAGAAACGGCTGCCTCGATGGATAGGGTAGTCTTATCGAGCGGCGATCCGTCCGCTGAATGCGGGCTCCTTACGCCAGAGCCGTTTGATAGTCATCGGCGATAGATTACTGTTTTGATAGTCGTCGGCGATTTGATCTTACATCGTGCGCATTTTGGTACGTCGGTGACGATGTAGCGCGATAGTGAATAGGTACAGGGAGATGGCGTAGTTCCTGTGAGCGTATTGCCCTTGTCGCATTATAAATTTAGTATGGATAGGAACGGGCGAGCACACGGGAAAAAAATGTAATGGCTCTCCTCTTGAATGTTGTAAATTAGCGGGGAGTGGAGTTGCGGTGAGCGAAAATGGTGGTTGCGTTGCAGGGTTCGCCATCGGTCTCGGGATCGTCGCTATCGTCGTGCTCAGACGAGGACTGCTCTATGTGCAGCCGCAAGGGCGGGGGGGGAGGGGGGCGCCGCCGTGCGCGCTCGCGTGCCTTCTCCGTGCCACGGCGCTCACCGGCCCGTCGCCCGCCGCCGCCGCCCGCCGCGCCCTACGCCAAGCCGCTCAACGGCGGCAATGCCAACGCCCAGCCCTCCTCGCTGTCGCGCCGCCGTCCGCCGCTGCCGCCTGTGCCGCGCGACGCCGCCCGCAAGAGGACGCGGGATGAGAAGGTACCCACCCAAATATTACCCATTAGGTATATTACATATCCCAACTCTCCTAATCCCCAATGCCATTATTATTCAACGTTCAAACTTCAATCGTATTCGTTCACTCCATTTCGATAATTTCTTTTTTCGTTTCTTCTACCCTTTTTAGAGTAGTCGTATCAAAAAAAAAAATTAATGTATTGTATTGTATTGCTACGAGATTGAGACAAATATATGAGGTGATTTTTTAAACGAAACAATATAAGGAAATCAAAAATTATAGAGATAAATAATGTTTACTATTGCATTTTTTGAATTTTTTTTAAAGTATTTGCCTTTTGTCTACTAAAAAAAAAATGTTTATGTGATATCGGATTAATATTATATTAAAAACAAATCATTGCAGGGAATCATTCATCTGAAGTTATTAGAAATTCCTCAAAATTGACTTCTAAGAAAATGAATAGCACACCTACTGACCGAGACACTATACGTAGGATAATTAAAAAAATAAAATAAAATTTTGAAATATGTCAGTATAATTCAAACTATATCTACATTTTCAAACTAGTTTTCGCTTAATAACAAAATATATCATTGTAATAAAAGTTATATAAAATGCCTAACTCAAATAAACTATTTACATGAATTACCTCCATCTCGGTAATGCTCCAGCTCCAGAATTTACCTCCATCTCGGTAATGCTCCAGATCACTACACCAAAGCCTGCACTGAATATTTGACCACGATAGGACTGAAACTTCTCGAGCATCTTCCCTACAGTCCAACCTTGCTCTCTGCGACTTTGCACTGTTCCCACATGTGAAAATGAAGCTAAAAGGGAGGCAGTTTTCCGATGAGTAGGAGGACCTTCTGCGGGCTTGGGACAACGAGTGTGCTTTACTCCGTAGTGAAACTTGGCAGAACGGGGTTAAAGATTGGTTTCGGAGGATGCAGAGGTGTATTGAATGTATAGGAAATTAAATTGAAAAAAATAAATAAACAAAGCTGTGTTGCAAAACTTTCCTAGTACCCTTTGTATAATATCCTCGACGGACACTATAATTGCCCCAAGTTGTCTTCAATCTTTAAGCGGAATCACATGCAACATCTGCATGGACACTATTTCAAACTGGAGAAAAAACACCACCACACCAATCCATACCAATCCCAGGAAACATTTCCTAGTCAACTGAACTGTGGACCGCTGGAACAGTTTACCTTCGGAAGTGGTAGAAGCGCGTGGTAGTGGTAGAAGTGGTAGAAGCGCATATTTAAAAAGAAACTTGACGTATATTTAAAAAAAAATGTATTATAAATAAACTCAGTGCTAAATTCAGACATATCAGCAATTATACTGCCTGTCTGTAAAACATAATCAATTTATTTTCTATTTGTTAGGTATTGGAATGGCAGCAGTCGCACGTTTTTCAACAGCAGCAGAGAATGAAAGCTGCTGCAGCAAAGAAGATACCGCCTCCGCCAAATCCATCCAACATGAAAATCAAGGATAAACCTCCCGTTCAGGTAAAAAGAAATTATATTATTAGTACGATTTACGATCAGCCTGTGCTTTTATCTAATTATGCTTATGAATAATGTCAATCGTTGGATTTGACAAACTTTGAACTGGTTCACATTCACTAATAATCCTTCCATAGGCGATTCCAATTGACCACAACTCGATTTGAGATGAAGTGCTTCCGAGGATTTGTGTGAAACACTGTCTTGGCC
Source organism: Micropterix facetella (assembly GCA_027564375.1). Taxonomy (NCBI): domain Eukaryota; kingdom Metazoa; phylum Arthropoda; class Insecta; order Lepidoptera; family Micropterigidae; genus Micropterix; species Micropterix facetella. Next base: position 1,612,573 of record JAOPUG010000125.1, read on the forward strand.
AGTTTCAAAGTGTTTCCACGAAGACATTGAGAGTATGTTACTGCAGCTATAATGTCCTTGTAGCACCTTATTCATCTTGATCAGATCTCTGCACTTTCACACAGCCCGGTGGCATAATAGTTGTTTGTTTTACATTGGAAGGTTCCGGGTTCGATTCCCGGCTGGGTCACCATTTTCCGTTGGGATATAATTAACGGAATTGCATTTTCAATTCTGTCGATCGAATGCAATAAAATACATATAAACATGTTACACGTATCACACATACATATAGCTCAAGCTCTGGGACACTGAAGTGTGGCTCACTGATACGTAAAAGAAACAACCGCCTGGGTGGCTACTATCTCCAAACTAAAGAGGTAAAACAATTCAGCGCCAAAAGCTTGCTGGGATTCTTAAACGACACGAAGCTTAGCACGGGATACTATAGTAACTGATAATCACAACCGACCAGAAATGGTCTCAGCGATACAAGGCTCAATAAACCTTGAAACACCCCCACACAACAAAATAAAAAATAGTGATTAGATCGTCTGATCTTACATTGGAAGGTTCCGGGTTCGATTCCCGGCTGGGTCACCATTCTCCGTTGAGATATAGTGAACGGAATTGCATTTTCATATTCTGTTGATAGAATGCAGTAACAAGACACACACGCACATTTTACTCGCAGCACACATATGTATAAACACTTCATAGTAGGGTTGGTTGTAAGAGATTGTCGTATGATAATAAATCAGCCCATGATGAAATTTCACTATGAAGAGTAGAAACAAATAAACTTTCACCTGTCCTGTAGTGTGGGCAGTATCAATGTTGAGATTCTCTCCTCGTATGCCATTTGCATCAATTTCCCTGGGATTTTTTATGATATTGGCATATTGTTGATATTGGAAACAATATTTGTTGTTTATTTGCAACAAAAAATATAGAATTAATATTCCTTAGATTCTAAAACGTTGCAATTAGGGATATATTCCAGTCATTTGGCTGCATTTACAGAATATACCCTTAAAAACATCACTGGCCATTGCACATAAGTATTTCCTGGTATTACCTCTTAACACATTCTCTGCCACAGTGTAAATAAGAAAAATTGTTAAAAAATATTTTGGCGACAATAGATGCGTTAGGTGAAAACTTAAGCTATGGTATCATAAGTTAGGTTTCCATCAGCAGCGGGGCTCCGTAGATATTTAAAAAAATCTTGTGAGCCCACAGGCAAACTATGTGGTGCTGTAATTTGGAAAAGGGAACATTCGTTACCATGGCAACGGATAGGTCCCACCTCCAGTCACCCGCACCCCTATCCTTTAGGATTTCCATCCTTTAGAAGATCCATAGGATCTTTACATAGAGATTTTTTTGCAATATATTGCAATAATTGTTCCTCAAAACTTTTTAAATTTTACTGTAGGTTTATCATTATGTATAATAATAAATAAATTAAAACGATTTTTAATAATAAATAAATACCAAGTAGTCATGGTCAAGTTTGTTTTTTCTTCATTCCTTTACATTTTACATTATCTTTTCAACAATTTCATGGGTAGTCAGAAACTACCTGAAAAGATTGCTCTACGGTGCCGCTCCAGTCATCTGCTAGAAGAAAAGTATCGTTAGGAAATCAAAATCATATCTGCTGTAAGGTCACCGGTACAAACACATGTTCAATCTAAGGCTCAGCGACACCAGAATGTGCAGATTCTGCCAAACGTCAGAGGAAACCCCAATG
>JAOPUG010000125.1:1628409-1639628 GCA_027564375.1 Micropterix facetella
CATCAATTCTGGCAAACCACAAGCTTTTGGCTAATCTTATCATTTTATTATCACTGGAATATAAAATAAAACATTAGGGTCGTAGGCTTTAAATATATACAAAAAGGTTAAAAACCGCTGCTCTAGAGTTTAATAACACAGTTTTAATAGTCCAGTTTTGCATTTTGCTAGTGCCATATTACCTAATAAGACACCATCAGTATAGTCTATATATGTATAGGCAGAATTTTGCAAAAGGTCGCAAAAAGTAGTTCTGATTTTTGGCTGGATTATAAAGTTTGGGCTCCTCAGAAATATATCGAGTTTTTGATCTTCCCCGCACCGCGGAAACATGGCGGCACAGTTTTTCCACAATATCTCTCTTCCAGTACTATAGAGTAAAATAGTTTTAGTTAATATGAAAGTGTGGGGTAGGGGGGGGGGGGGTTGGGAAAATCTAAAAAATTATATAGGTGTGCAAAATGAACACTTGGTCTGGTTGTTCATTTTTAAAATTACAGTTAAAACTTGACTGTTTCTCCCGCAATTTTGTTTGTTGGTAACTCTGACATTGAAGTTTTTATGGCCTTACGTTTCAGTCATTCGCTAGCATTTATTCAGTGTGTATAAACATTTCATAAAATGGAGTTCCACAAGCAAAATTTACGCCATTGCATTTCTATTCTGTTTTCGTATAAAAAACCATGCTAATTCTGTACAGTTTCGCGATGGAAGTTTCAATCTTGAAGACCATTCACACCCTGGAAATGAATGTACTCAAGTGCTGGTTGAAGAACTTCAAGCCTTGTTGGATGAAAACAACGCAGAAACTCAACAAAAAACGCTGATCAACTAGGAGTGAAGCATAGAGCGATTGCGGCTCGTTTGCATGCAGAAAGAAGGAAGATGGGTGCCTCGTGTACTCGAGAGAACAAAAAATGACGATATAATACTGCCACTACATAAAAAGGATTTTCTGTATCAAATTGTGACATGCTAAGAAAAATGGATTTTTTAGGATAAGCGATGAAAGTTTTTATTTAGCTAAGCAATGAAAATCATAGTTGACACAGGACAACCATCCCACGTTCAATGCAAAACCCAACATTTATAGCCACGTATATAACTCGGAAACAATCTTTCAAAAAAATAGTTAAAGGATAAATGTGCAGATTTTTCCACTTTATAATGTTCACTAAGACTATTATTGTGCAAAAACTGCTCCCATTTTTTAAAAGTAAACAACACAAGCGGTGGCACGGGGAGGTTCAAAACTCAATATAATATCCAGGAGCTCAAACTTAATAAATCTGTCAAAAAACAGAACTACCCGAGTGATTGCACGGTAAATCTCATTTTTCTGCTAGATTCACTGGACTAATTAACCTTTTTTCATCACACTACATCTTCTGACTGAATATTTCAACGTATCCCCTAAAGTAAAGCGTTTTAAAAGATAACTGGTTTATTGCTGCCTGGCAGCAACGCTACATTCTCCTCTTCAGGCGGAACAACCCCATTGGGGTGCTGATAGATCGGAGAACCGGTCTGAAGAGAGATCTCTGCTGGTGGACTCTGACGCTGCGGGCTGTTGAAGACGGATCGCGTCTTCGGAGACACCGACATCGGAACCGGTGTCGGCGACACTTGATGCGATGGAGTCTTCAATTCGCCGATGCTGCATTCGTCGTTCAGCGTATGCAGCAACTGTCACAGAAAATGGTAAAGTGATTAAGAATTTTGTTAGGGGAAAGGGTGTTTATCTAGCGGCCATAAGCAGAAAATTGAACGGGACAGTCGCTAAAAAAGTCAGAGAGATGCATCTTTTATGTTATAAATTTAAATTTCTTTTTAAATTTCTATTTAAATTTCAAGATCAAAAGTTATTGTAATAATACTAATTAGGTAGCCCACTAAAGTAGATTCACTATCTTATTGGCGTGACTTGAATGATGCTCTATGCCTTTTTAAAATAATGAATGGCCAGTGGGGCTCTTACACCCTTATTCTAAGATTTGCGCTGATTTCTCCATCCTCTCGTCTGATCACGGGTTCGAAATCGCTTATGCGGCTTTTACTTTATGTGAGCGATAATTCGTGACTCGAATATATCGCGGATCCGAGGTGTCCTTTACTCGGCTAGTCAGCCGAGATTGGGTAGCCAACGGATCGTTTCTAAGGATAAGTGATGCCAGGTCAATAACTACCCTAGCTAGCGTCTTAGGTCGCATTACACTTCCAGACTACCCTGGCTATTCATTAGCTGAGCTAAGGATAGGTGATCGTTTCTAAGGTTAGGTGACAACAGGTCAACATCTACCCCTGCTGTCGTAAGAAGTACACTTCTGCACCCCTCCGGGTCTCTGCTGATTGAGCAGCATGGCCAGTAAACCGACCAGTGCGTCAACCGCCCAGTTCCACCTGAGATATTCTCCAGATCAGCACTTTGGCATCTCCAGGTTAGTCCCTCTTCGAGGAAGCTACCCGGATATGAGCTGCTCCGTGAGTTGAGCCAACCAGGTTGACATAGCGGCCATCTGGCTCAAGCTGCACGGAACCATTACGAACCAATGAAAAAAAGCAGCCTGGCTATGGAATTTATGAGAATGGTTCCAGAAATCCATTACATGTCCGTTTCGAGCTGCAGCTAACAAAGATATAATAATAGCCAACATTTGCTGGAGGGCATGGCATCATGGGCACCAGAAGAAGTGATATTAAACAAAATAAAAAATTAATAAAGGGGAGGGAGCCATGAAGATCACAAAAATTCTCACCTTTTCAACTTCATCATCAAACTGCTCAGCTGCTTCTTCCGATTTACTCCTGTTTTCTGTCCCAGCCGTCTTTTCCATGAGGGTGGCGCGCTTGGCTGCGAGGTAGAAATTTCTAAGCAAACAAAAAATTCATTTAAAAAAAGATCCTATCCTTGAGGTACAATCAGGATACTATAAAATGTATGAAGCGGCCATTTCTTTATTTTGTAAAGTAGGCCTTTATGCCAGACTTTATCGAATGCCTGTTGTATATGCAAGGCATACTGCCAATCAGTATTGTTTTTTTCCAAAGGATGAACTTGTTCAATTGTAGAATGTTCGCTTCTAAAGCCAAATTGATCATCCGGTATTATATTGTTGGCCTCTAAGATCAGTTTCATGTTAAGATATTATTTTCATGAAATTTTGATTTCAAAATGATGGGTCTGTATATCGCAACTTCATTTGCTGACGTATCCTGGTTATGTATCATGATTATTTCTGATACCTTCCATAGGCGTGGAAAATGCGGGGTTCTAATGAGGTTCTAATGTACCTCAAGGTCTTCTTTGGTCGTGTATTATCTGATGTACCTCAAGGTCTTCTTTGGTCGTGTATTGTCTGATGTACCTCAAGGTCCTCAAAGCCTCAAGGTCTGTTTGTTTATTTGTTTCTACTCTTCATTGTGTAATTTCACAATGGGCGGGTTTATAATCATACGACAAACTCTTACAACCAACCCTACTATGAAGTGTTTATATGTATGTGTGCATGTAACGTGTGTGTGTGTCTGTGTGTGTCTTGTTATCGCATTTGGTCGACAGAATTGAAATTGTGATAGTTCTACTTGTGCAGTTGTGTTGCTTTCTCAAATGCTTCATACTTCAAGGTCGTGGTCGCTTAGAAATGAATTTGCCTTTCAATAAAGGTATGAATAAAAATTGTACGTAATCATTTGTACACTAGCAAAATGAGCAGCAATGTCAAATGTCAAAAACACATTTAAAGTTAACAAGTTTTAAAATTAAATATTAGGCAGGCAAGGGTCTATGGAAAACAAAAAAAAATCAGCAAGTGGTCTACAGGGCATACAAAATAGGGTAACTCTGGTCTAAAGCATATCTAACCTTTTGATTTTGATGTAAAATACTTCTGTAATGGCTCTCACAGAATAATCTGGCACAAAAGTATGACGCAGTATGGTATCCAAATTGATGGACTGGAGAGAACCTAGTGCAGTCGGAGCCACTGGTGATTCAGCTGAAACACATTAAAAAAAATATAATGTATGCGACATACAAGAGTATGTGACGAATATGGTTTGACGCTGAATACCATAACGATCAAGTATCATTAAATATACCTACAGTTACAGGAATTGCCAGGAAGTGCCAGGAAGTGCCAGTAAATATACCTACAGTTACAGGAATTCCACTGGAGAATACTGACAACATTATTTACCTTGGCTTCGATCTGAACAACAACTGAGATATGAGCAAGGAGATAAAAATCTGCATTAAAAAAAACAGAAGTGCGTTTTTTAAAAATGAACAAGCTATTTTGCAGAAGAAACATCAACCTACATCTGAAGATCAGACTTCTAAGATTCTATGTATTTTCAATATTATTATATGGGATGGAAAGCTGTAGCCTTACAGACACACTGTTAAGAAAGCTTGAAGCCTTTTAAATATAGGCCTATCGGAGGATACTACCTATAAGCTGGGTTGACGTCAGGAACGGAGATGTCTTAAAGCATTTGAGTAAGAGCATAGAAATATCGAGGACAATAAAGACCCGCGAACTGAAATACTTTGCTCATGTCATGCGTCATCCCAAAAGATACAACATTATGCATCTAACAATTTAAGGCAAAATAGCTAGAAGAAGAGGTCCGGGACGACGAAGAACATTTCTCTCACAACAATAAAATAATTATTGAAGAGCAACAAGGATTTGTCCCCGCAAGAATGACTAATGAATAGGTAGACGTATGTCGACCGATGGACAATGATTAAGATAAACGCTGTGTAGTTGATGTGGTGTACCTAGATTTTTAAAAACCTTTCGAGTATCCTCTTGAGAAGAGTAATACACAAATTGCAACATTTTAGCATTCTTGGTAATCTGTTAAAATGGATGGAAAGAATTCTAACTGAATGGATATTCGGAGTAAGAGTGAGCGAAGACTTGTCGGATCCCCATGAAGTCCTAAGCGGCGCACCTCAGGACTCGGCGGTTAGACCTATAGCATTTGGCATATTTTTCAATGACTTTTTCCTCAGCATTCTTTGCTGATGCCATCTGATGTCTGGATAAGACTGATATTTATTGTTTTTTTCTGTGTGGGGCTTTTTCAAGGTTTATTGAGCCTTATATCACTGCCACCATTTCTAGTATACTGTGATCATCACCTACTATAGTTCCGCGCTAAGCTTCGCCTCGTTAAAGAACCGTAAAAAGCTCTCGGCGCTTGATTATTTTACCTCTTCAGTTTGGAGGTAATAGCCACTCAGGCGGGTGTTTCTTTTACACATCTATGGGCCACATTCACACACGAAGTGTAGAGGAGTTTCGTCTGCAGTTTGGCAGTATTTCCGGAGCTTGAGGTTGAACATGTGTCTGTTCAGGCCAAAAATGCTCCGTGAGCTCCTATTGTTCCTATTTAGTGCTAAAGCCTCATGGGCAGTCTTACGGTCGTTAGCTTTGATTAGCGTTTTAGAGTGATTCAAGCCTGGCGTGTTGTTCCAGTGGTTAAAAGGATTCTAAACATTGGTTTTTCAGCATTAGGTTTTCCAGGCTTTTTGGTACGCCACAGCATAGTTCAGGGCTGTATAACGTTCCCTTTGCTCCCGCCTTAGCAAGTTCGTCGAAGAAGACTGATAACAATATTTACCTTGGTTTTAATCTGAACGACATTAAAAAATACAGAATTGCATTCTTTAAGATGAATAATGTATTTTGCAGAAGAAACATCAACTGACAAATGAAGATAAGACTTAAGATGCTATTTATTCTCAATAATGTTCGCTTAGGGACTCTCGTCGTCCTGCTAAACCTCCCGATCAGCTTTTGTCATAGTATCGTTTGTCAAGTTAAAGTGCAAGGAACTAAACCATGTCCTTGCAGCCCCGAGTGTTATTCTTCCGAGTTCCCAAAATTGACCCTTCATCGAAATAATTTAATGACCACTGTATGGCAGTCTTCTGGGATATCAGCAAGCCAGTAGGCATATTACTCCGACTTCGAAAAGCAATCGACGGAGTTTGATTAAATTGCTTAATATTGTAGTAGAGCTACATACATGGTGCATAAATCTGAAAAGACGTAGTGCGAGCGAGACGCCGCCTTACCGACAACGGAGACAGCAACAGGCGTTCTCGGGAGAAATTCACAGCAGCGGCCCTACATGCACAATATGTCAAAGCGAAGTGTGGGTGGGACGGCAACATACCGCTTCAGACAGGGAGCGTCGGATGACTGCACGCCGGAAGCAGCGCTCGCAATATGTAACCGCAAACGGCGGCGAAGTACGAGCAGGACGGCACCCTTCGAGCAAAAGAGACAACAACAGAAGCGGACGCCCAGGGAGAAATCCATTAGTGGCAATTCCAGTCGAGGAAGACCAAGAAATTCCTGGAAAACCACATCTACAAAGTTTCAGAACTCTATAAAATTACAAGCGAATATCGACATCAAATGGACAACAGACCTAAGAGCGACGCATATACCAAGATGTCCGCAGCACTGACGGCAACATTTATAACGGCAGTCGGAAGCGTGCCAGAAAGAGACGCAGTGCGAGAGGGACAACTGCCGCCGGAATTTTAATGAACACAGCGAATCGCATTTTCACGACTCGATTTAATGCATATTCACTTATATAAACTTGTAATAATTACGATATATTAAAATAAAGAACGAAGTAATGTTCTAGCTTTTCTCGCAGATTTAATTTTTACGGATTCCTTTGCACCCACTGGACCAAAGAATAAAACAAACCCGCAAAATTATACAAGATGGAGGATTTTAGATTAAGAGGAAACTTTCTCGACTGGATCACTGACTTTTTAACCAGATGTATGTTCACAGTGAGAATTGGCGACTGCGAGTCAGACTGAAGAAATATATAGCAAGCGGAGTACCGCAAAGGTTCAGTCCTGGGATCTTCCTCACCGATCTCAATAATTCCGTTACACCGCAAGTCAGGTTTTTTGCTGTGACAAAGATCTTCGATCACCCTCTGATGAGTATCTCGCAACGTCAGGGTCGGAACTCTTAGACCGACCCTGACAACATCTCTAAATGGACACAAGAATGGCTGCTCACTTTGAACAATGATAAATGCACAGTTCCCACATTGGAAGAAGTTTTCCAGAGTTGAATTACCATTTAGATAATACATCATTGGGTTCAGTTAAAACCACAAAATGATCTGGGCATAACAATAGCAGGAGACTGCATGTATGTACAGTCATCAAAACATAGATTTGGGCTTATTAGTCTGAGCTGCTCGTCTAATAATACTTACTTTCTCGAACGCCCACATTCTGCGTGAGAACTTGTACGCCAAAGTATGTGAAGGGACCGCTTTCAAAAATTAGGTTTTCTTTTCCGACCGTAACTTCCACACGTCCTTCTAATATCAACACAAAATAGTCGACCTGCCAAATAAAAACAACTTATTTAAATTATCAAAAATAATAACTTTTCTTTGAACAAACTGTAGAAAGACCTACTAGAATTGTGAGTTCCTGAAAAGATTTCAAAGCCACAGCTTAGAATGACACTTACCGCCTTAGAAATAAAAATATGCTAAAAATGCCGTTGACCAGGTGTTTTACTAAACGCATTTAACAGCCGTTTGGCGGCCACAAAACTACGCTGAGAAATAAATGCATTCTAAGCTTTGTTTAACTAGACAACCAATTCAGAGATTAGGTAGACTTTTTACCTAGGCCGATTTTTGTCAAGCGGTGGACGGATCTTGATTGCATTCGAGTCGACTTTGTTTCCATTCTACTATTTATGACGTGATCGCTTTAACTAAATATGACGGCTGACATCATATTGCTTAATATGTTGAAATATAGCTACATATATGCTACATTATAAATAGGAATTATTTGACACAATGGTTTATTTAATACCAATAAATGCAAAAGTCGACATTTTAAGTCGACTCGAGAATCGCACTTAAGTCAATGGTATTTCTTGATTTGCACATGGCTACAAAAAAAAAAAGAAAGCAATGTCATCTATCAGTGTCATGTCACAATGCTAGGGGAAAATACTTCGCCTGCTGGATCGCCAAGCAAATCAATCCTGAGCCAGTCCGCTATTGCTAAAACGTATGCCTTCGTAAATCAGTATTTCAGTTTAAAATCTAAGTTGTCGAGAACAAACGAATTCAATCATGGTTGATAGTTCTTCCGACGACGCACACACCTATTTGCCAAGGCCTCGGCGGCAAACAGCCTATCCATGACTTCCAAGTCCTCCATATCTCTAACTTCCTTCAGCGCATTGTGAAATTCTTCCATATCGTTTGATTGAATGAATTAATCGGAAATCTGACAGATCGCAACGAAAAGGTTATGTCGACGTTCAAACCCGAATGCATCCAAACAAACGTCAAAATATCAGCAGTTTGAGTGTCAGCCATTTTATTCGCCTAAAATGCCCTTAAATTAGCACCGTCTAATGGTTAACGGAATTTCAACGTCCATGATATTAATAGCCAAGCTCTGTTCAACAGCCGGTTATCTTAAAATGCGTTTATTTCTCACTTTTTTTTTAAACACCCGTTTTACTCGTTTAAACTTAAAATGCGTTTATTTCTAAGGCTGTGAGGTTTTAGTGTAATTCTAAACACCTAGTTCCGTTTCACTTAAACATTGAGTTGCCGAAAAGGGGCGGCGGAAAGGGGGAAGGTCCACTTACAGTGACCATATTTCTGTCAGCGAGAATTTATAAATCAGCAGAGCTCGATACTCAAAGCAGCTACCGCACTGGTTTTCATCACAAAATATAGCTTTTGATTAGATTTACGAGGAAAAATATACCAATTAGGGCAACAATGCATGTAAAAAAAAATGATACAAATCTCATAAGAACATCCCATAAGAAATATATAAAAATATAGGTAACAAATTGATTATCCCTGTACTCAAAGTCGTCGACACGGTCTTTAAGAGAGACATATTGAAACATTACAAAGCATTTGTACTTACTATTAATTGAAAAAAATAATACTGACAAAAATATGGTAATAAAACAATTACAATTAGAAGTTGACATTTCGATAGAGAAAATGGAAATGACATGAATAAATTTCCGCCCCATAATTGATTTTCGAAGAGGAACCAAATTTGCTTCTCTTTACTGCGGTGAAGCAAATAGTTTAACAACAATGTATCGTTGATATTCAGAATTCATACCATCACAGGTTGACAAAAAAACAACTGTAACATAGGAAAACTTTGCTGCTGTAAGCCGCCAATACAGATAGACAGATATCGTTGGACTTGATATTTGACGAGTATGACTTTTTTTTTCAGCGGCGACAATAGTCTTTATTGCGCTCCTCTAATTATTTATAATATACATTTAATTAACTAACGTACTTATTTTTGTAATAAAGTGAATAAAGTGAACTTCAAGATTGTATATTATTACATTGACCCAGCACAGCCCACCGGTGGGCGACACCGATTAGGATGGTTTTATCGACTCGTCTCACCCAGTTTGTATGGGAATATTTAATAAAATCGATGCATTTCCTAAATTTGCTATCCTTGAAAGATACTCGGCCGCTGTGGGCCGGGCATTTGATGACAAATTAGAATACCATAAGTTAACACCTTGAAGACCCAAGCGTTCTAAACGGTCATTTTAACAACTTAGATTGAGAGGATTCTTTCAAGACTAAGTTTACGCGAATGCAAAAATACATTGATTTCAATGAACGGGTAGTTTAAAAAAAGTAAAAAAAAAAGAAGTGATTTCTTGTTTTTTCTATTTCTGATCATTTTGGTCTGCCCCACAGACTAATAATTATTGTCCGGCTTACCCCTTTTCCTTGCGTGTAAATAAATGTGCTTGGATCCACTTTTTTTTCTTTCGCCTTAACTTTGATATGATGGATGATGTCTTGCTTTAGCAGTCTTCTAAGGATAGTCTCCGATACGACATCAGGTTTGAAAGCATCTAAAGCTGTAATAAAAATATTAATAAATAAATACAAACCTAGCTGCCATGGAATTCACCGAGCGTGGTCTGATACCACCCATTTACTATACCTTCGAAACCATATAAGTCAACAAAATGCGGAAATCGTAGTTTTAGATTTTTTTCTAATGAGTTGATTATTTTCCTTGATCATATTTAAATAGATTTGGCTGGCAATTCGAATGACAGTGTTTGCTAAATCATAAATTATTTAATTTGTTCTCATGGTCTCGGGGGATATTTCATTCTCATGGAAATTTTAATACTACAATAAGGGTCATCTTCCGAGATAGGGAAAAAAGTTATTTCTGGACAGAGAGCTGAGCATCCGAGACTTTCAGGTAAATGATACTGCTTATAGACAAAATCGACAATATTTATGTATTGATTTGTTTTATTTTCAGCCATTAATACAAAAAATAAACAAAAAAACATAATTACAAATTGAAACCGAAAATAGATAAAGACTATGTAATAAAACTACAAATGCTGCAAATTAGGGGTATCCTCAGGATATCTCTTAACCTGGTTTTCAGGACACACCATTTAGTGAAATTAAAATAAAATGAGTCAAAAAATAAATCAAAATTAAAACTTGCCGCTTACTCACGGTAGAAGACCGCGCAAGCGATTTCGAACCTGTTACCATATGGTCCCTGTTACCATGTGGTTTTGCCTGGATAAGAGGTCGGAGAAATCTGACCACATCTGGGAGTAAGGGCGCAATGGATGCCACACTGGGCTTGAAAATTCCAAGTGCTTTGCGGTAAGGCATCTCTTACAGGCTGAAGCGGAGCTTGATATGTAGATTATCTCGGGGTGACATAACAACAATATCGTTGAAACGCTCCGGGGTGGCCGGGTTCGCCCGTAACAGTTGACAATCACAAGTGTTCAGAAGGCATCAAAAACCACCCAAGGGAAAACTTCACCTCTTTAGTCACACTGCTTAATCAACAATTTATCTATATTTTTATATATATATTATCGATAAGTTGTATTAATTCATTCCGATTTTTCTGACTATTCCTATATTTTTATTTTTTGAATGTATCATTTTTGGACTATTTCTTCTCTGAGTGTAATTTTGCTTTATTTAGATTTTTGGTTTTATTTCTTGTTATTATTCGTTTTATCGTTAAGTTGTATAATAAATTTTATTCTGATTTGACTATATAACATTAATATTTTTGATCTGTTTCAATGTGTTTTTTTTCTCAGACTTCAATTTATTTCAAACTATCAGTACACATA
>JAOPUG010000125.1:1656879-1668952 GCA_027564375.1 Micropterix facetella
AAGATTTTTCTAACTCGGACCCAGTTTACTCGAGTTATCGTGCATACTAACATTTTCGCGCACGATTTCAAGACTTGGCCACTATGGTGGCCGAAGTAAAATATACCTATCATAACAGTTGTCATGGCTGCAATATTATACTAAACATTACCTAAGTACAAATAATCAAAATAAACCAATATGATCCAATAATCTGGGAGAATAATGGATTGAAATAGAAACGCAGTCTATGTAGAACCATCAAGATAAACATATTCCATAGCCATATCCAGCAATATGCATTTGTATTTTTTTGAATTAATAAACGTAAAACAAACTAGATGAGGAGACGAATGTCAGCTATAATAATACTATCGTAATATCAAATTTTACAAATCATGCATGGATAATAATATGAAATATTATAATTTTCAGATCTGAACAGTCGATCATTTTTTCATTAAAACAGGGACAGAGACTGTCCGTCTCTGGGAACTAATGGGGTTTCTTACGCACTTAATTTTTTTATGTAATACATTCCCCTTTCACATTTTTTACTGATAATTACTCTTAACTATCAATAAGATGGAACAAATTTACCGAGTGAAGTTTGTAGCACCCGACGTTTCGGCGGTGTTGTATCCGCCGTTGTCCAGGGTAGACTGAAATGCTGTCAATCGTCATCCGTTGTTGATCAGCGGGTAGGCGGCAAACTGCTGCTGTTATACGCAGATTATAATGGTGTTGGGGCAGCGGTTTCAGCGCGTGTGAATTTTGAAGATCCACCGTGCACACATCGCTCACTGTATCTTGTATCGCGTTCTTACGCTCGGCGATGGTCGTTGAGAACATTTTAAGAAGAGGGTTCCACATAGTAGAGAGTTTGAAACCGTCGTCCTATTGAAATTCGGGACTCTTATTTCGTTGGCTTCCCGGAAAATGCGGGGCAAGTAAAATTGATATTTGAATAGCACAATGGAATTTTGAAACTGCACCCAGTGGTTAGTTCCGCTCTCGAATATGTGTTCGCAGGTCGCCGATTTTTCTCGCTGAACGTTTTTAACAGCTTTTATGTGTTCCATCCGTCGAGTGTCTATGCGCTATTTTGTTTGTCTAACTTAGGCTAACCCCCAACTGCATTCGATTGTATACAAATACGGGTTTTGCAGTAGTATTACACCCTTTACAGACCTCTGAGATTAAGCCATATTTTGGGTCGGTTTGAAGATCGTTTATATATCGAATTTGTTTAGCATCTTACTTAGTCGATATGTCACGCCCTAGACGAATATGATGTACTCGGTTTCGTAATTTCGCGTGCGTGTCTCGTGATATTTTCCGTAATCATTTTTCTAAGGGCATCATTGAAATGTTACATCTCCTGTGAAAAATGCTCAGCGCGTATATATCTCGATTCACGAGCGACGTTTGCACTGAACATGCATAGATGGTAGGGATTATGGTGTGAGCTGGCATACAAATATTTGTCCGTATGTGTGAGCTTCCGATATACTGCATGTCCGAGAGTATTGTCACTTTGACAATTTTCTATTTCATATATAAATCTATTTTTTCGGTGTGCTCATTTTGGATGACCCAGTAATTCTTCCACCGTTTGAATATTCCCCTTCAGGATGCAGAAGGTATCGTCCTCATAGGGAAGCCAGAGAATGAGTTTAATTTTGAAAACTTTGATGGCTAGTTCCTTAAAATATTCCATGTATAAGTCCCTAACTATTGGGGATACGGAGCGTCCCATTGCTACTCCGTCGATATGTTTATACTGTAATAATCGCTGCTCCACAGAAAGTAGCAAGATGTCAGGCAACGTTGAAGTATGTCAGCATAGCTAATCGAGAGGTTCTCAGGCCTAGTTTTTCTCACCACTGTAAGGCAAATTCGTAGAGAGACTCGATGCCAAAGCTCACTATTATTTCGCCTTCGGCCAGTTTTAAGCTTTTAACCATTCTTACGAAATGTCGCGAATCTTTCACGTAAGACGTCGTTTTGCCCGTAAGCGGTTGGAGGACACTCCTAGGACCTAAAGGACCTAACGGCCAACTCTTGTTATGATGGTCGGCGTGATCCACGGTTCAACTATCATCCGGCAGCCTCCCCTAAGAAGGACTAACCTGGTGAACCTGCTGTGTTGCGGATCCGGGGAAACACTTCGGGCGGCCCTGGATGATTAATGCACTGGTCGGTGTTTAATCAACGAATAGCCGGGGGAGTCTGATTAGCGCATGTTTTTCTATAGAGCGGGGATAGATATGTACCTCAAAAGGTCTATCCTTGGAAACGATCCGTTAACCGCCCAATCTCAGATGGCAAGCCGAGTAAAGGACGTCTCCGATACGCGACAAATTCGGTACGAATTGACGCTATTTTGAGGTAGAAGCCGCGCAAGCGACTTCAAACCCGTGACCAGACTTCTGGAAGTGAGGTCGCGAGAGGCCTCACTGAGCTTGAAAATTCCCAGTTCCTCGCGATGAGGAGTTGTACTCTCACAGGCTGTTGGTAACGCTTGGTACATGGATCGTACTTCGTCTTAAGTCTCTGCGTTTATCTCAAGGTAACAAAACGACAAATTTCGTTGAAACATCCTGAGGTTGCCGGTCCGCTCGTAGCTTTGACGCTAACCAACAACCAGCTAAGTGTTTCGACAGAGACTTGTGGGGCTGTCGATTTGGCTTTTAATCGTTCACGACATTGTCCTTGTGAGTTTTAAGTAAGCCCATTTTGAGTTTAAAAAAAAGATATGTGGAAAAATAAAATATTATTGAAAAAAAGTTAACAGCAACATACTCATTCTCATGCGGCATCTTCATAAGGACCTATTTGTGAAATTTGGGTGGAAATGTCAGTTGCGCCCTTTTTCCCATGACGGCAGGATTGAAGTCGCGGTCACCGATTTCTTTGATGTTTGTATAAATGACGGTAGGTATAACCGGTGACCTATTTAGAAGCCGCGCGGTTGCGAAGCCCGTGCGGCCGTTGCGGCAGAGCGTTCGGCCGCGCGGCTTTTTCGGCGTCCGACCTTCCTTGTGGTGGAAAGTGAATTTCCGCCCGCGTCCGGCCGTTCACCGGATACAGCCGGAATATTTCGGCCAAATGCGGATTTTTATCCGCCGTCGCTGTGAACGCTTTCAGATAGATAATCCCGCGACCGAAGACACGACACGACGTAAACCGGTGCGTCGACACTCGACGTACTTATGTACCTACCTACACTCTGCGCCACATTTCTTGATCCTCGCACACTAGCTCAAAAATGCATTCACATATGTATATATAATGCAAACTTGGGGGCTAAGAAGATCCCGTATTTTGGTTTTTCGCTTATAACTAAAAAACGGTTGATCCTACAAAAGAAAAACGTACAACTGACAAAACTCCCAACAAAAAGTATACTATGAAGTTTATTTGTAGCTTCAATAGTTTCTGAGAAATAAGCTTGATAGCATCACTAATTTATTAAAAAAATATATTACCCTCACGTTTTTCGATAAACTTCGCCGCTGAAATTCATTACCGTCCATTTGAGAGACAAACCTTGGAAATGACGTTGTAGAGCATTAATTTCCTTCAAAACAAATATATTATTTAATGGTTTACCTTCAACTGATCAAAACTTATTAGAGCAATTTTGCGATTTCCCACGAATTTAAAAAAATAAGCTTTAAAGCTGTAGTTTTCACTTTTTGCCGTATAAATGGTTAATGCCATCCACCTACCCTAGACTTAACCCCGCACCCACCCTAGAACTGGGGATTTTTAGTATGTTTACCTCCTAACTGGGCCAAACAAAGTTCTGAAGTCGCCCGAAGTACTTTCCACCTAGAATCATTCGTTGGCTGGACTAATAGGCGCTTGACTAAACACTGTCTATAGGCGCGTGGAAGTTTTGCAAAAGTTTCCGTCGCACTGCGCCCAAGTCTGAAACAAAACTTGGTAGTGCGCTTTTGTCCAAATTATGTGCACTCAATTTCAGAACGCATGAGAAAATCCGGTTCAAGAAAATAATTGCTACAGACCACCAAGTAACCTAAACACGCATGAGACGTTGGCTTGTCGACCCTCCAAATGGGAAGCCAACAGTGTTGCCAGACGAACGCTACTCTGTGTTCCCACTCATTACTTTATTTACAGTTCCTAGCCATATTATTGACCCACCGTGCATTTCAGTACTGGATTTACACTGTCAATATTCGTAAAATTTTAAATAATGTGTTCTTTTTAGTTTTTATGGTTATTCATTGCATATAAAGTAAACTGGGGCAAGAGGAAAACCCGAGGGTTGGCAAACTTCGGCCCATATGATAATTTTCTTGTATGTATGTATAATATATAAAGATGTTCAGGGTAGTTTAAAATAAATACCTCAACTGAGCACGTAAACCGCGAGAGATCCATTGTACCACTTCTTTAATGACTCCCTCATTTACTAAGAGGAATTACTGTGTGGAAGGGGTTCAAATGTTACGTTAGAGATAAATCTCATGACGCTTCAAATATTATTCCGCTTTAATTGTTCTGAAAGAAAAAGCTTTCCAAAAACTTTGTGTGGTTGATAGTCCCTAACCCCATGTGAATTTTTTGGTCACTTAGGTGGCCAAGTAATATGATAATATCTTCCAATCTTCGTAAAATTACTTATTTTACACGTTATTTTAGGGATATGTTATTTTAAAAAAGCATAATAATATAAAACACATAAAGGCATTTTGTCTCGTTTTCATCGATATTCCTCCGCCTACATTAGTCATAAGATATGAAGATTATTCAAGAAATATTTTATTCATACGTAAGTTTAAACCTTTATCTAACTATTAATATAACATTTTATACCTAGTTGAAATATTTATTTCTCCCCCTCCCCCTCCCTCTGAGGGGGCCAAGTCTTCTTATAATCCTGCTAGGTTTTGTTACTATGCACGATAACTCGAATAAACTACGTTCAATTTCAAAAAATCTTTATCTATCTCCATCATCAATTTTATCTATCTAACACGTGGATAGTCATTTCCCCGCGTCGATATTAGGCGCTCATATGAGATGACGAGGAGTTGGCTCGCGTCACACTAGTCGCTCGGCGATGCCGATGGCAGCGCTGTCTCGCTCTCGCGCGGGCTTCTGGGGCGTGGCGAATGTCGTAATCAGGTGTAAAAGCACCGACGAAGCGCGGATGTTCTCCCGATACTTCAGCGCTCGCCCAGTGATATATCCATTAAAATTGTATTATTTTATTTATTACAATAAAAAACAAACCGTATTACGTACCCGAAAATGAACTGGGGTCTGCGCATTAGCCATAACTATCGATTGCCGAAAGATTTTTCTAAATCAGACGTAGTTTACTCAAGTTATCGTGCATACTAACATTTTTCGTGCACGATTTCAAGACTTGGCCACTATGGTGGCCGAAGTAATAAGAATAGAAACATCTACCACTTTATTTATAAGAAATGGATGTGACCGCATAAATCTTTTCTTTCATTTTCTTTACTTTTCTTTTTTTCTATATATATTATATATTTTTCCTATTTTGATTTAAAAGTATTTTGATGTTAAAGTTTCGATGTAAAGTATTTGATAAAATAAACACTAAACTGCATTTATTTGTCGATTTAAAAATAATGACTAAACTATGGTTTAAGTCAAACATTAATAATAATATATTTTGCATCATTTTTTTGCTAAAATCTTATTGCAAAATATGACATTAACTAGTTGGCTGTAGCGCGCCTGAAGCGCCCGACAAATAGATCGAATTTCGAATGTTGCATCCCCCCTCCCTTACCATTATGAATATGAAATAAACAAGTATGAAAAAAGGCATAAAATAATTGAAGAGAAATGACGCATTTATTTTTCTAAATAAAATCTACCTTCATGTAACGCATAGAAAATAATAAAACTATAAGAAACGCGACACCATTGTTTTGAGCGACTAGAGGAGCTAGAATCTATTTAGCTTTGATTTTACAGTAAATCATTTAAAAAAAACAGTTTTTCGCATGCTGGCTGAAGCGCCAGTGATATAGTCCGTCCCTTTCTCTCCGGTAGTTGGTAAAATGAGATTGGGAGAGGAAGGCATAATTCATCAGAGACTAAACATAGAGCCGGAAACTCTAGGCGGAATTCGACTGGCTTTAAAGTGCCCATTAATTTCATGGCATTGTTACATTCATGATATCAATATTCGCTATGGTGGCAACTTCAAGAAGAAAAAAACAGTAACAGGTTACGCGTGTGTTGCTCTCATATAATATAATACCCTTCCCCATTCCACGGTCCAGCAATAATTACCTTTCTCTTTTCAACCGTAGTATTCGAAAAAAGGAAGCAGTCATTTTGGATCGTTTTTAACGATAATTCTCTACGTATTACTCCCCCCCCCCCCCTCGAGGGAGTCAAGTCTTAAAATCCTGCAAGGGTTTATTACTATGCACGATAACTAGAGTAAACGACGTGCGATTTCAAAAAATCTTTCGTCAATCGATAGTTGTAGCTAATGCGCAGAGACCAGTTGATTTTTGGGGTGTGTACGCTCTACGTTCTTTTGTTTCAAGTCAGTTAAATTTGCGGCTGCCGCCTCTCTGCCAAATTAGCAAAACGAATGTATTAGGGAACTACATGTCTATAAGAGGTATATTTCATTGTATTTTTAACCTATTTTTAAAAATCGAGTGTCGCCCCAAGCTTTCTTGTAAGTGTGATTAGAATATCAGCCGATAAATAGCAATCAAAATTTCTTTAATATTTCTATTTTAGAATCTGACGCCGAGCGACATTGTTAGCGGCATCGGCCGAGATAGCTGCGGTCAGCGGCCGTGACGCGAGCCCAACGTTTCTTGCGTCGTCGCATGAGCGCCTGATACCTACGTAACGGAAACTGAGAGGTTGGAAATACTTCGGCCGAAGTTTGATAACCCCTTGGGGTTTTCTCTCTGCCAGTTTCTTATTGTGTCTTAACTGTTCCGTGCAGCTTGGGTCGCATGGCCGCGTTTATGTTATCTTTGGTCGGCCCAAATAAATGTTCAACTCCACTGCGGGAGCCTCCTCGAAGAGGGACTTAACCTGGAGAAGCTGAAGTGCGGATCTGGGGGAAACCCTTGGACGGACCTTGGCGGTTGATGCACTGGTCAGTTTACTGGCCATGCTGCTCAATCAGCCAAAACCCGAGGGAGTCTGGAAGCGTATGCTTACTATGACATCTTTTTTGACCTAATGTCTCTATCCTTAGAAATGATCCGCTGTCCACCCGATCCCGAGTGAGCGTGCCTCGGATCCGTGATAAATTCGAGTAACGAATTACCGTTCCCATTAGGCAGACTCCACGCAAGCGACCTCGAAGCCGTGGCCAGACGGGAGGATGGATAAATCTGTTTCAAATCTGGTAGTAAGGAAGTGAGTCTGCCCGCTAGTAGGTTTTTCCAGTTTGGGCTCTTGCGGGTTGTTGGCGTAGTCGGGTACGCGGGTCGTATTAGTCCACAAGTCCTTGCGCTCATCTCGGGGTGACAAGACGATAACATCATTATAACATATCGGGGTCGCGGGTTCGCCCGTAGCATTGACAATTCCCAACTGCGTATTACTTATAACATAAAGAGATGATTAAATAAATAATAATCACATGGAAATTCAGACTTTTATTTAACTATTCGTAAAACATTTGTAAATTATACCTTTTATTTTGATTATGCGATGTGGTATTTAGGATGGTATCCCTCCTTAGCATAGATATTATAAAAACTAGCATAACGGATCCAATCAGCCCGTTATAAACAGCGCATAAGTCCAATGAGATCTGACAGGCGAAATTTGGCAAGATTACAATACTGCCCTTATTAAGGAAAGTGCGTGTGGAAGAGGGAGAGTGAAGCGTGGGAAGCGCTGCTCTATCATATTGTTTGAGGGATTGGTTCGTTTCAGAGCCGCGCCTGTAATACAGCGTCGCTCTGCAGGTCGAGCTAAAGTGTTATTGGCCAGGGAAAATCTATAAAGGTTCACGTGACTCACGCCAGCAACCTTTGCGAATTGTACTTGTCGGCATTAAATAGGTCACTTCATTGATGAATTAAGGGTCATTCTCATGCGAAAGCGACACACATCACGCCATAGAATGTGTATAATAAAGTGTTATTTAACTTATGGACACACTCATATAATGCACTTAAAAAGTATACCTACACTTCTGGATTATATAGGGTATTAGATTGCCAATTACTACTATAAGTCCAGGCAGAATAGGTAAATCAGCGGCATAACTCTATGTAGTTCCAAAAGTTTCAGGATTGTGTAGGGGTAGGTCCCCTGAACAGCGTCAAAAAAATCCCTCGATTACATGCGCCGCGGAGGATCGCAGAGGGTGGGAAGGGAGTTAAAGATCATCTTTTTCAGTTTTTTATTGTAACTCGAAAACGGTGCACCTCAGTGACAATACCTTTATAATGAAATTAAAGCTTAGTAAATTTTCCAAAACTTTGTTTGATACTCGTATCGTTTGATATCTGGATGCTCGATTTAATTATCGCCAGTATCAATACGTGTTCCCTCCCTCCGCGTGATTGATGGCTCGGATTTGAATTGGACGCAGTGCGACTATGGCTACTTCGGTCCGTGAATATTATGATCCGAACTGGAGATCGACTCGACTTCGGATAACAAAACTCGGATCTATTGCGCAACCGATCATACAAATAGTATTATGGGTACTTCGTACCGACATTTCTCGGATTCGGATCTGATTCAGATCGGATGCAGTGCGTAAATGCTGTAAGTAAAGGACGTCTCAGATCCGCGATATTTCCGAATGACGGAATGCCGCGTATAATACGACAGGCAGAGGCCGCGCAAGCGCCGTCAAAACTGAAACCAAACAAGTGGATGGAGAAATTTGTCTAAAGTGAGTTTATCCCGCTGGGTTTAGCTTCGCTTGACCAGTGTGTCGCTGATAAAGTGTTGGTCTCTAACGAGCTGCAGTGAAGTTTGATACGTAGATTTTTTTGTCAAAATTGTCTGCGTTCATCTTGGGGCGAGTTAATTTAAGATTCTTACTACGGGCGGGTTCGCACGTAGTAAGAATCTTAAATCCAACCCTGATGTACAGCCGCGTCAATAATCTCGATACCTCGCGCACTGGCTCCAAAATGCGTTCACATATATAATACAAGCTCATCAAAAAGTCCGTACGAGACAGAAAATCATATTAATGTTTTACATTGGTCAGGGAACAGTCCAGACTCGAATCCTATTGAAAAGCTCTGGTCATAGCTGAAAATACTGGTTTCTAGTCGCAACGCAAATAACTAAAGATAATTAATTTAAGCAATTATTCAAGAATAGTTCCACGTCATCGCCCTTGAAGATGTACGACGTTTGGTGGACTTTATGCCACGGAAAGTCAGAAAATGACTAAACTTAAAGGATTTTCAACAAAATATTAAAAATAAACATTGAATACATAGGTATTTAAGATATATAAAGAATGCGTGTTTTGTTACGAAATATATGTAGATGTTTGTTAGAAATATGTGTATGTGTAGGGGTATTTGTTAATAAATATGTGTAATTGATTCAGCGTTTGATTATTTATATTTTTTAAATTATATAAGGAATTATACGGAAAAATAACTGAGAAGGGTTGTATAAAAAATGTGTTTTTAAGTTAAGGGAAATTTTGAAAAATCTCCATGACTAAGCTATCTACCATTACTGAATGCACTAATTTCAAAGTATAGTAAAAACAAGATGGAATTAAATACAGACATCACAACAATGGCAATCATCCAGAATTCATTAGTATTTTTGCCATTACTAGTTATTTATTAGCCAACTAATTTCTTATCGTTCAGCGTTCTCCCATGCGAACATAATTAAGCGAGTGAGTGCTAGAAAAAGATAAATATATTATGCTATATAAGCTGCATCCGGATGATTAACATTGACATATCAGCGTTTAAAACGTATGAAATCATTCACTCCGCCAAAAATAAACTCCACGTTCTTTTTGCAGTGCCTACTCTGAGATATGTAGGTGCATGAAACAGGCAAATAGATACGCCGCCATTGCAGGCTTGCTAACGTTGCCGATTTATACATTAAACGATTAAAAGTTTGCTAATAAACAAAGCGTGAAGCATTTGACAGCGACAAATCAAAAATACTTGTCCCGGTCAGCTGGGGCCTAATGGGGCCGTGAAGTTCAGGCCTGATGACCTGCTCTGTTATTTTTGGTCGATCCGACAGCTTTCAGGAAAAGGTGATGTGCGGCGTATCTGGGAGAATACCTCGGGCGGTCCTGGGTGTTTGACGCACTGGTCGGTTTACTTGCGGGGGAGGAGGGTCTGATTCCGTATGTTTTCTATAGAGCGGGGGTAGATATTTACCTTAGATATCTATCCTTAGAAACAATCCGTTGGCCACTCAATCTCGGGCGAGACCAGACGAGTAAAGGACGCCTCGGATCCGCGACAAATTCGGTACGAAATGACGCTTCCTAAAGGTAGAAGCCGCGCAAGCGACCTCGAACCTGTGACCAGACGGATGGCCCGAGCTTGGAAAGGCCCAGTGCCTTACGGTAAGGAGTCGGTCTCTCGCGGGCCGTGGCTAACTGAAGCCATAGCCGATAACATCTGACAATCCCAGACGAAGGCGTCGTCGCTCAAACGCTTATTTTACTTGCGTGAGGTCCAACGGGTTCCGAAAATGCATATAACTGGTTGCAGATGCGATTATAAAAACAGACATTGGTGATTGGCTGTACGGTAACCTGCGATTTTAGTACCGAGCGATTGATTTCTCGCTCAAAAGTATACTTCAAAAATAGTCCTTTATCCTGCTTTGTATCTATCTGCCTATCGACTTAAATCAAAATCCAACTGCATTCATAACAATCGCCCGTTATGAACGATCTTGGTTTTCTTTAATCTGAGGCTTAGATAAAAATAAATCATGGGGTAATTTTTAGTACATTCTGCATTCTCGATTGTAAAATGAAACCATTTAATTTTAAAGGCGACTATGTAAGTAAATTTCGACGATTACATATTTTGGCATTTTTTTAACCATTGTAGTGAATTAACTGAAGATGTCAGCCAACGGAATTGCATGTTTGTTTTTAATTTTGATATTTTTTACATAAACTATATATACATTAAACTTGCA
Organism: Micropterix facetella; assembly: GCA_027564375.1. Taxonomy (NCBI): domain Eukaryota; kingdom Metazoa; phylum Arthropoda; class Insecta; order Lepidoptera; family Micropterigidae; genus Micropterix; species Micropterix facetella. The sequence goes on from JAOPUG010000125.1 coordinate 1,668,028, forward strand.
GTGCCATCGATATATTGTTTTTCTTCAAATCAAATTTTTATTAGTGTATTTTTAAAATAATATTTTATACAGCACGTATCTATTAATTTTCTCATACAAATGCGCAGAACGAAGACGGCTCTGCGCATTTGTATGATGTCGGCCGAGCTGTCTTCGTTTGGCGCATTAAATGAGTTGTTCTTATGAGATTTGTATTTTTTTATTTTACATACATAGTCGCTTTAAATATTTGCTTTATTTTTACTTTTCTAGTGTGCTTTAATGTGCTAGTTCAACGGCTGGTTTCATTCTTGTGACCTACTTTACCAATACATTCCCAGAATTAAAAAGAAATTGCGTGGTCAACGATTCTTGACACCGGAAGAAGCCGTCGACGCCTTTAAAACCGCCATTTTGAGTACCTTGACTTATGAGTGGAATAAATGCTATATTAACTGGTTTCATCGAATGAAAAATGCGTCAAATTTTGCAGCGAATACTTCGAAAAACTTCCTCGATTTCCCAAACTTTTAGTGCACCCCTCGTATGAGAACTGAATTTGCAGCCCAAGCCACAAACAACATTTCGTTTTATTGTCGCTATTTCACTGCCCGAAACAACCAATCTTTCTGTATAAAATATGTTAAAATTTCTTATAATATAAACAATCATTCTGCTTTTGTTATCTGTGTCTATAGCCTGTGGTCCTAAATAATGTCTGCGGACCTAGAATGACGACGACATTCGGACAAAGACAATTTATATTTATTGCGCCAAAAATATATAACTATTTAAAATTAGGAGTATTAATAAAATATATTTTAAAACGTGAACTCACGAATTGGAATTGGTCAACCAAAACTGAAGGAACTAGTACAAATTAAGTCCTAGATTATTATATTTACGTGTTATGTAGAATAAAATCTGATTATGATAATTGCTTGAT
>JAOPUG010000125.1:1727197-1737545 GCA_027564375.1 Micropterix facetella
ATTGTTCCTAAAACTGGCATTCGAATAGCATTTGTATATATATTATTGAAGGAATATAAATATTGAGGTCGTTACCAATAAATAATATAAAGCAACAAATAATTTATTACAAATTAGACAACTTTACATTGGGCTCGACTGTGTTTCTTCGTGAACTAAAATCGGAAATTTTTGTTCATGTGATCTTTACAGGGCAATAATTAATGCGTTGTGAAATTAACGGTTGTCAGTTTTCCGTATTAAATCTACGCATCGAATAAATGCAGCTAAATCTGAGGTCGCACCAAATGTGTTCAAATTTATTCAGATGGCTATAAGTTCGGCAGGTAGTTTTGGTGCGGGAAAATCTACGATCGTTGCTATTGTCGTATTGCTTGTCTCATTCGCATGAACTAATTTCCAATATTAGGTAACAAAGAAACGCAATCAGGCCTATTATCATGCATCAGAAGCAAAATGCATGAGTTTTGGTTTAGAAGCGAACAACCCATGATTGACAAGCTGTTCGCGTCGGTGAAAGACGATGACTTGCCCAATTTGATTATAATAATATTATATAGAATTCTGAAAAAATATCCATTTTAAAATTGATAAAAAAAGCAGAAAGAGTGTTTTAAATGATGTAAGTGTTGTAGTGTAATAGAATCGTACATAATTACGGAAATTTAAAGAAAACAGAGAGTAAAGATGAATAATTTTCTATTTAGACGAGACATGGTTAAACACATGTTAGTTATTTATTTTTATTATTAAGGGCCAGTTGTTTGATCTGTGGTAATATTTCCAATTTACCACAGTAATTGTTATCAGAGTATTTAAAAACACTACGGTAAATAGGCTAGCTCGGTTGTTTGATCCTCCAAACTACCATGTAGTAATATCTTACGATAGTAATTTGAGTTGCCAGCATGATAAATGACACATTCCACAAAATTGCATTTTCCTGACAAAATTCTAGCATTATTTTATTCTCAACGCTGGCAATAATGCGTCAAATGTTATTTAGTTCGATCGCGCATCACTGAGTGCAACTTTTTTGCCGATTTTGGATGCGCATGGGCGAAGCATTTCATCGCTTGAATTAATCGAAGGAATTATCCCAGAAAGTGCAGATATCGATTCGAGGCCAAAGTGTTTTCCGGTTTCCGTATGGGAACAAATTTCATAATTACACGATCGTCCTCCGAACTACTGTTTTCAGAATAAAAGCTAATTGAAGACTTTGGCAATTTTTTTATTGACAAACCACAGCAAAAATCGTAAAAAATCATACATCGAAAATTTTCTTGACTTAAACACGCACTTTTGGTAAACACGCACTTTTGAAGATGGCACTACAAAGAAAAGACAAATGACAGACTTAAAAATTAAATTAAATTCTACAGCACAGGAATTACATTTTCAAACCCAAGAATTTAGTTTTTTACTATCTTTAATGCAAGTGGCTAGTTCCAGAAACTTTCAGTGTGGCCCACTTAAATAACAGAACCAGATGTTTTTATTTATGTTTATATTTTATAACAAATCCTATAAATGTATTGGCGGACCGATTAAATGGCTTCCGCAGCACGGGCCACGACCTGCCGTCGCCGGCATTAAATATCTCTGTGAAGGTGAATTTGTTTGTTTAATTAAATTATCAACCGATTTGGAATAACCTACATAGAGTTATAATTCTCAATGATAATTTCATAAAATATTTTATTACTATTCATAGATTATTTGAACGACTATCCTAATAATGGCTTAATATTAATAATTCGCGGATATTTTAAAATGTATAATAGAATAATCTCAGAAGTACCGACTGTGAGTACAACACTAATTTTAATTTCAATTTTGAAAATTCTGTTTTTATTCACAGAGCTCTCGCACACTGGCTCAGATCACATGTATTAGTAGCCGGCGAACCGACCCAGATAGCTGGCGATGTTAGGGTCATATAGCGGATATAGTCTTTCACAAGGCAATTGATTTTATGTCTCGTGGGGAGTTTTGGATGAGTTTGGATTATATATGTGAATGCATTTTTTTAATAGTGTGCGAGGGATCAAGACATTTGATGCAGGTGTATTATGTATGCAATTTGCTACAATGTCATTTTTTTTATTCTTACAGAAATGACAATTTCCACAGTGCAAAGGCTTTCTGGAAGTAATAAAAAATTACTATGACTTATAATTCCAGAATCGGAAGCAATATAGTCAACAGTATTCATAAGCTAAACGATGCTCATCTCCTTTATTTCTTTCATCATTTAAACACATAGTTTTGTAAATATCATAAAATGTACATACACATCAACTTCAATGGGAATCTATAATATCATCTTATATTTCTATACAATCTATAATTAACGAGGTATAAATTCTTCTGGTTTCGGTGTCACTATAGTCATTTTTACCATTTTTTTGCTAGGGTTGTTATAGCAAATCTAATGGGGATGTTCACTGTCATTTTCTCCCAATAGGGCACTGTGACGACATAGTTTCAGAAAGGTATGAAGTGAGCGACGCACCGCACGTGCAATCATCGGATAGAAACCATTACCTATGACGAGACTTCCTAACACCTTTTCCAGTAATAATGCTGTTAAAAACTGAAAAAATCTATATCTCCATAAGTTAAAATATCTAACACCATATTGTACCCAATATTAATGATTCCAAAACAAGATCTCGGAAATCGCTTTTTCGGCCTTCCGTAGTATTACGTTATACTGGCCATATAGTCTGATGTATGCTGTGCGTTTGTTCGTTTGTTTGTTTGTCCATCCGACTTCCCTTGGTCCGATCTTAACCAAATTTGGTTAAGATCCAGCCTCCCCGGGTGACCCTAAGCACCACCAGGTAGCAGCACATTCGATCAGTCCCGCAGGCGCTGCTGCAAGTGCATCCTGGTTTACTTCGCCTAGAGGACGATCTGACCAATAGGTAGTGCAAGCATAGCATATATGGGTACTTTTGGAATCGTGATGACGATAGAACATCTTTGGAATAGGTTTTAAGCCATTTTGGATGTCAGGGGTTACCAATCATGGGATGGGCCAAAGTGGCCGATGAATATTGCTACTTTTCCTTTTTATGTTGCGTCGTTCACTGCACACCTTTCGGGGAACTAAGTTGTTACTCCGCTGGCGCCACCTACAAAAAGTATGCACACATCCCCATCCTAATTCGTGAAACATGCAGTAATATGTTTTATTTATCTTGCAGAGCGCGCGGCACTTACTTCCTTGTGACGTCGGATCGCTCACCCTACTCTCTGATGTGATCTAAACTTGCATTATGTCGAAAGTTAAAAATTTCGCAAGCACCAAACAGCTTTAAATTGATATTAGGTTAAATTTACAAAACTGTCGGCCGATTTCATTCTGACTATGATAAAACAGTCCTGTCATATACGCAGAGTAAGTTATTTGGTGTGGTAGAAAAGTTCTAAGCTTAACAGTGAAAATCGTTGAATGTCATCATATAATTTCTTCAATGCTTTGATCGCATTTTGTTTTATTTTGTTGTGTGGGGCTTTCTTTAGGTTTATTGAGCCCTGCGTCCATTTCTGGTATATTGTGATCGCTAACTACTATAGTTCCGTGTTAAGCTTTTGGTCATTTAGGAACCACAATAAGCTCTTGGCGCTGGATTGATTTACTTCTCCAGTTTGGAGGTAGTAGCCACCCAGCTAGTGTTTCTTTTAAGCATCAGTGGGCCACATTCGCACACGAGGTGCAGAGGAGTTTCATCTGCAGTTTGGCAGTATCTTCACACTCCAGTGTCCCGGAGTTTGAGGTTTAATATGCGTCTGTTCAGGCCTCCCGTGATCGCCCTCACCAGCATGCTAAATTGTTTCTATTTAGTGTTAAAGCCTCATGGGCAGTGTTACAGTCGTAAGCTTTGATAAGCGCTTTTGAATGATTAAAACCTGGCGTGTTGTTTCAGTGATTAAAGGATTGTTCTAAACATTGGTTTTTGGGCATTAGGTTTGCCAGGCATTTTGGTATGCCACAGCATGGTTCAGGGTAGTATAACGTACCCTTTGCTCTCGCCTTAGCAAGTTTGTCGGCTTTTCCGTTGCCTTCGATTTCTGCATGACAGGGAACCCATCTCAGAACTACCATGGTCTTCTTGCACAGGGAGTTCAAAAGTGCCGCGTATTTTTCACCAGCTTTGAGCTTACAGTGTACGAAGCTAGTGTCCTACATAACAAAAGTTGCTATCCTTAAGTCATGCTCGGTTTGAGCTCTGTTTGTCGGTCGCGCTGTCTTATTTTGTAGTGATGCTTGCTGGATCCATTATAGTTTATTATGTCATTGCCATGGTTACTACATTAGGGATTTTATCTGTGTACTTTCCGTTTAAGGCAATTTTTCCATTCTCACATGATATTTATGTTAGATTAGATACATTGGCGTGTGGGTTTCAAAGCCCAGATGCACTGCAACCTCTGCAGATCTTTCGCGCTTCTATTTCCTTACAGTTTGTTCTCCAGTCCTGCGCTTTCTATAAACTCCAGTATCTTTGGGGGAACGATTTCTTTGATATCACTTTGGTCCATAAAGGTGTGTCTGTGAAATCGGCTGTTGGTTTTTAACGAAAGTATTTATTGGTACACCGATTACGTCCTAATCTTTCCAACTATTTAATAAACAAATTGTTTAAACAGTTTTTAATGTTAATAAAATAATATAATAACATATTTGTTACCTTGTTTCATTATTCCTATTATGAGATGCGGTCGTACAAACCATGCTAGTAATGGTTTCATCGAATAACTTACAATAAATATGTATATACTGTAACCATTGCCTCTTTTCACGAGAAACAGCTCAGACTAGTCAATATTTTGGTTTATAGTAATACCAATACACGGGGACAAATCATGTGCTTGCCAGGATTTCATGAAATCCTAGTGAATTTATTTATTCCTAAATAAAATACCATAATTCCTTAAATAAATCAGTAGGAATTTTCTACCACATTTCAAAAATTACAATAAACCGAAGGATTAAAGGATAAATAGAGGACATAGCCTCCTTCGACTCAGGCCAAAGTGGCAGCTACAATCAAAGAGACCCAGGATACACACAAGAGATGGGGTCTTACCAATTTTGATCATTATAATAATAATGCTAAGGCAAAAACAAAAAAATAATAATGTCAGGGAGTAAAAGCAATAAAAATCAAGGTTTTTTTAAAAAAATATTTATGTCATTTTTAATAGCCAAAAATATTACCAGAACTGTGCCAAAAACTGCAATTGGCAGGGAAAGAAAGATTTTAACGCCAAAAGAACGAAAATCATACCTACAACTAAAGAATTGGGGGTATTCAAATTTGAAAATGTGAGAAACAGGTTTAATTTTCAATTAAAGCCAACAAGCCACAGTTTTTTAAGCTGTCTACATATTTCAGCAATATTTGTACATTTAAATTGTTGAATGCGCCGTCTTGCTATCAGATGTAGCGCTTCAAATCGATAATTTGACTATAGTCACCGCAGTACGAACTGACGACTCGGGCCATAAAAGTCGGTGAACGTAGGGACAGTAACATGGAGATCAAAAATGCTTCCTGCACTACAGATGCGAGTCATGCTCCGTAAGGATATACAAGTGCGAAAGAGATAGCTTGATTCTAATGTTGTCAGTTCGTTCTGCGGCGACTATAATAAAGTGTGGTGAATGAGATGGAAACATTTTCAGATGGAAAATAAGCACGGTAGGAAAAACAAGCAGTTTTATCTCAGACCGGAGCGAGGCCAATTTTTGCGTATTCTAGTATCCAATGACGATCAATGGTTTTTTAGTATCCAACAACCACAAATAAACAGTAAAATAGTTTGATAAGATTTATAAAATAGCTTAAAATTAGAGTAAATAGCTTAAGATAATAGGTTAAGTCAGTAAATTGTACTGGTTAGGTTTGGTCTATGGAGTATTTATAAGTGCTTATGAAATTATTAGGAATGCCAATCACTATGTCACAAGTTGATAATATAATGGTCGTTACAGTGTTAGAGTACTCCATTTCTGGATGCATCCGTTTTGAAACCAAGTCCGACCAATCAAATGTGCCTTCCATTATTTTATAAAGGCAAAGTGCAACATTCAATCAAGTAATTCAAATTTGCATAGAAATTAAACACATTGATATCACGTTTTGTAACGTACCACTTTACCTAATAATTTATTCATATATTTATCGAAATTTTAAGTTGATTTAACTCTCCTATCCGATTCAGCTGCTAACTTTTATAAACGTTTCTTTTTTGCCCCAAATGTGAATAAAATAAATCTTTGAATAAGTATGACTGGACACCAGAGTTTGACTGAAATTTTAATTAAATGCCTTTCAGTGTACTTCCAGAAACCAGTAACCTCGCTCGTTGCTATTCAGAGGATAGTTCTAGTTCTAGCCTTTTTTGTAGCAATACCCCTTGCATAGCTAGACATATTTTGGCTGGCTGTAAGGTGGCTTTAGAACAAGGACAATATACTTACCGCCATGAGAAAGTACTTGCTGTTATTCGCAAGGTAATTAGCCTCTCAGTGGCTCGTTCCAACAAGGGTTGGACAACAACAACAGTACCCTCCAAACCACCAATACAGTTTTTGTGGGATAGCTCTAAACAGAAAAACATTCCACTACAAAACATTTCTCAAAAATCGAGGAAGCTTCAGATTTGATTCTGGGGGGTGATTCAAACAATATTACCTTAAAATGAGACCTTAAAAGTCTCAGATGCACAGCCCTCTGTCCAGATAAAACTCTATTCCCTATCTCGGAGGATGATCCTTATTGTAGAATTAACCGTTCCATGGGAATCAAATATCTCAAAAGACGAGCACAATTTAAATAAATACCATGATCTCTTAAATGCCGTCACCCGGAACGGCTTCACTGTTGAAGTAGGCGCTTGTAACCTCCCAAGTCAAATTTCTATTTCTCCTATTTAGTGATCTGGGTCTCTCCGGGAAAATAATTAACTCCTTCCTAGAAAAATATCTAAAACCGCGATTTCCACATCTCAAATTCTATGGCTTCGAAGGGGGAGTAAATGGGTGGTAAGGTAGACGCTCACATGTGGCAAGACAGTTGTCCTAAATCTAACACAGCCGGTCGTTAGTCCGGAGTTTACCGCTCACCCCCCTAGAAGTGTAACATTATGATGAGCCCGACCTTGGTCGGTGAATTCCATGGCAGCTCTGTTTGTACTTACTAATTTTTCTCCTATAAGATTGGGTTTCCTCCTATAAGATAAAAGACAAATGCAGGTTGGGTCCATCGAAAAAATACTGTAACTTGATCTTGAAAACATGTAACGATTTTCTAGGTATGCCATTTTGCAGCGCCTATGACTACAATTTCGAAATATCTTGTGTCAAGCTCATGAAATATACAATGATAAGTATTTACCGAACAGTCTTTTCATATGCTTATTATTAATATAATTATAATCAACCTATACGTAAGTATGCATGCTTTGTAATAATGTTTCAATACCAAATTTGACAATAAAACTCGTCCATGACTATGTCAACTTTAAGTGGCGAGATAATCACTTTTATGCCTATATTATTATATTTTTTGGTCCATTTGTGTCAATAATATAAGGGGTTTTTAAAGAGGTTTTTTACAGCGACAGCTAATTTAACAGCTGACAGCTGATTATTACTCAGTTTGGTTTGGCATTTACAATGAATAGACTTACACCAGAACATGCCACACGGCGCTTGACACCACCAATTTATTGCAGGAAATATTCCACGAGCGCATAATGGACCTGTGAACTGGCCACCACGATCGTGTCATCTCACATCTATGGATTAATTTCTTTGGCGATATATGAAGTTACTAGTCTACGTCGATAAACCACAGACAGTTGGATCACTTGGAGTCAACATTTGCCGCATTACTGCCGATATACGGCCCTAATTGCTCGATAAAGCAGTCGAAAATTGGACCTACCAATTGCGCGACATTCGAGCCAGCCCACATGCGCGAAATCATGTTTAAACATCGATAGCATAAAATTATCTTTAAATAAAGCCAACACCATGGCTATTGACAAGTTGACCCCCGCGGTACTAAACGTCAATTTGTTTTGCCAGCCCTCCATACACTCATTCTTGCGTATCGCCCACCTGCGGGCTGCACAGTCCCGTAAAGGAAAAATCTCTCCATCACCACTTCTGAACTATGTTGGAAAATCATTTATTTTATTATTTTTAAATAGTACCAGATTGTGCATGGCATTTACTACCGATTTCTTAAATAAAATTGGTTTACGATTTTAGGGATACTCAATCTTATACTCAACCTTATACGATTTTTGGATCTTGTACTGCTTGAGTATAAAATCAAAAAATCGTAAACTTACACCCATTAATATTTCTGATATTCAAATCATGCCCGGCCCCCAGCGGCCTAGTAACTTTCGGTGACCGCAGATTGCGGAAATGTATTGATTTTAATAAATATTACCATATGTACTGGGCGATGCGGGCCGATAAAACCATCCTAATGTTGTCCACCTGTGGGCTGCGCGCACTCGTGGAACCGTGTCGGTGTCGCCCATCTGCGGACTGCACGGGGGTTAATGTGTTAACATTATTTTTGTGTTTTATTTCGTTTTAAAGCTGTATACCTTTAATAAAACCCCCATATAATGAACTTCAGTTAAATAATAACATATACCTACTCGTTTACTTGCGGCCGACTTGCGTACAAGCGGCGAGTGACTAACACTTTGAAATATGTTTTCTCACGGCTCCTTTCATATTATTCATAGAATATAGTACGTTCAGATCGGTCGGTTCGCGGACACGGGATTATAGTCGGTATTCTTTCATAGAGAATGTGTTCCCCCATAGATTACAAGACGCCAGTGTCACTTGTAGTTTGCCGTACCCTATAAGGTACAAGGCACAGAAGTTATAAAGTACGGCCGCCTCATTAGCGCCGTTACAATAACTTTGAGCCTTGAAATCTAAATTTTTGCTTAGTATTTATATTTTTTGATGATTGCATACAATGTTACCTGTAATAAAAAATAGGTACACCGCCTTGATGTTGTGAATTTTTCATAGCAATATTTAAAAATGCTACATAAAACACTTACCGCACAAGATGAGGCCGATGCAGTAGAGAACCAAGAACGACAGTGGACAGGTAGATAGGCTGGACGAAGAGCGACAGGAGCGAGCCTTGGAGGCCCAAGACGTTCCAGCGAGCCACCTTGTCGGAACACGACATCGTCAGCAACCGCTCGCCCTGGAGTAAAGGACAATAAATACAATATTCAAATTCACCTTACTATCCATTCACCTCCCCCCCCTCGAAGCCACAAAATTTGAGGTGTGCACATTACAGTATTCACTGAATTTCTATTTATTTAATTTAGTTATTATCCATGTCATGATATATTATTTCTTATAAACAAATAAAGCAAACTTCTGTGCACGGCGATGTATGGAAGAAACGCATAGGAGTCGGGCGCTGGCAATCGGCTAATAAGTGAGGAAATATATTGAGCATCCATCGGATTGTCGAGGATGGATTGACTTCAAAGTTTACTAAATGCTCGGCCGTACAAAAGGGAGACCGTTCAGAAGATCCAACATGCTTCGAGGGACGACAGAGGAGTGGTACGACCGCACATTTGTGGACAGAGAACCGTATCCCGCATCCCAGAATCGATGAACCGAAATGACAATGTCACCGACTAAACTTCCCCACGTCCTAGACGTGGACTATTGTTTCGAATCAAGTGAAAATATTAAGTGTTGTGCGATGGAATAGTTTATCAACTTTCTAGAAGTATTTTCCATTGTGCCGGAACCGCTGGGGTAGTGTGTGTATTAACCGAGGGGACTATTTTGTAGAGGATTAGACTCAAACTACAGTGGGTGGCCGCATTAATAGGGACACTGTGAATTTTGGTACTAATTTGCACATTACAACAACATTAAATTCTTAAACAATTCGTATTTTTTAGTGCATAAATTTATTCAGTTATGGTATTTCGTACTTAGGTAAATACTAAAATAATTTTAACATTCACAATCATAAGAAATGGAACTTACCGCGTAAAACAGTAACATTTTCAATATTTCTGCGAAGTTACAATTTTTGTCATCACTGAGAGAATGTTTACGGTAAGATCCATTCCTCACAATCATGCTGACAATTACCTAGGGCAGCATATAAATATTAAATAATTTATGGTTTACAAGCTCGCACTTTTTTATAAAATGAAAAAGCATTCTGAATCTTCTCAGAAATATTCAGTAGATATTTTCAATGATTTTAGTAATATTGACCTCAAGAAATAGTTAAAACTACGAAAT
>JAOPUG010000125.1:1807039-1822110 GCA_027564375.1 Micropterix facetella
ATAGACGGTAGAAGAGCTTCGCTTCAATAAATAAATCAAATAGAATGAAAAATGTCCACTGTGCTCTGTTGCAAAAAAAAAAAAATGTGTCCAAATTAAAAAAAATGTCTACTTATCCGTTAACGAAGTCAATACCGAGGACCACTGAATATATCACCAAGTAAATCCGTTGTAAAGTAAAGTAAATAAATTAGAAAACACGTTTGAAGTTGGGCCAGAGTTGACAAAGCGTCAGGCGTAGATTCCACGTGCGTAGGCGCCAGCGAGCGGGCGCAAACTAAACATTCGCTCGCAGCTGACACGCCTTTGCCCACAGGTTAAAGGCAAAGCAAATTTAGCGCAACTCTCAGAGCGCTTCGCATTTTAATTAATTATAATTAATTTAGAGCCTAAATAAAAAATGTGGCTAGGCGCGACGCTCTAGAATTAACCAGTCAATATTATTACATGAAAATAAAATACACTCACCCCTTACATTGTAGGAGTAAACGCGCCTGAAAGTTTTTGAAATCAGTTTAAAGCCTGAAAGTCCAAGGCAGTGAGCAACTTTTTTGAGTCTAAATTATAAATTGGTTCCTTATCGAGAGATTCGCATAGAAACTCTTTTAAATTAGTGCTTATATTTCAAAAAAAATCATGAAACGAAAGCTCTTCAGATATGGCCGTTCCCAGGTATCGTGTCACCTTAAAGAGACTGTTCAAAAAAATATGTATTTTGATTTGCGCCATGCATCTTTATCAGTTAAATACTCATCATACAAATGTCTTTTTGCACGAGAATTAAAATGTTTTCCCGGAAAATTCAAGGTATCTTCGGGAATTTTATTATAAAAATGAACACACTAGGGATGTTTTTTAGTCGAAAATTGGGGGGAAAAAAATAATCAAAATCAAAACGCTCCCCGTTCATATAGACACCACTAAATTCTACCTATCCCCAATATATGTTTTTAAAAATAATAATATTTCATTGCAGCACAATGAATAATCAGTATTGTTTTAGAGAAACTCACTCCCAAGCCGTTTTTCATTCATATAATCAGATATCTTATAGTATGCTTTTTTATACAATTTTGCTTTGATGGTGTCTTTAAACGTATTTACAGATAGTTCTCTAATATTATGAGGAACGTCGTTATAGAAACTTATATATTGCCCTATTAAAGAATTGCTTATTTTATGGAGATGAGTAGCACCTAAAGGTTATGCTTTTGTCTAGTATTAATATTGTGTGTCGCTTTTTTTAAAAACTTGTCAATATTCTTGTGTACATACAATAGATTTTCGTATACATCTTGTGATACTACAGTGAGGATATTTATCTCTTTGATTTTTTCTCTAAGGGAAACCCGAGGATCAAGTTTACATACATAGGACAACCTTTTGGGGACTTTTGAAGACATACTTCTAAGACCCTAAGGAACGCGTGCCAAAAATCTAATTTACATTATATATTTTGAGGTATATGTCTATTTATCCCATACGATTTCGTCTCTAAGAGTAATAGTTTGGGAATTATTGTGGCAAGACGATAAAGGTAGAACTTTTCGTTACGGTTCATATTTCTATCCTGGTAGCCGTGTGCTTCGGTGTGATTTTGTAGACGCTTCAAGTCAAAAAACCCTTAATTAAACACATTAATTACTTTATTTTGTTTTATTTATCGACTTTTTTTCAATAATTTCATTAACTAATACATGTGTAATTCCAATTTACAATTTAAATTAATTATCCTATGCGAAACGAGAAACACTCTTTTAAGAGCTACTCGCGCAAACATTTAAAAATGGCCTTAATTCGCTAAAATTACGATAATTAAGCATATGGACAAAACATACATAAACGGAAGACTTCGAATTAACAGTATAATATTAAAATATATAATAAAAAGTTAAGACGCTAACGTTCTAGGCATGTAGTACATAATTAAAATTATACAAATTATAGGTGAACATATTGAATTTTTGGTTTGATCTAAGCTCCATAACTGCACTAATTAATACACCACTACAATACCGTATTCAAAAAACAAGTAATTTTATCCCAGACTAGTTTCTATAGTGTTACATCTGTATTTTATGCTACTTATAAAATTATTTCTAATCTATAAAAAAGAATTCAAGAAAAATAAACTTTAACATGGAACTTTAAAACGTTGACTTATTCGCGATTCAAAATTTTCTTTTAAAAAGTGTAGTTAAAATATTATTAGGTATATTAATAGATATTTAGCAAAAGTGACGTAACAATTTTAACGTTATACGGGCGACACACGATTTCGCGGGACGCTCCAAAAAGGGGCCAATTGTACACGGGCCGTATCGGATTTCTCCCAAGTAATCTCTACATAACATCCTAAATATTGCCATTCTTCATTTTACACAATACGGTCCGCGGGATAGGCCAGTCAATTTGTGTACGAAAAAGACCTCGACCTTGCGCAAGGTAATGTAATTCTTTTTTTTATTACCTATGTGGTGAGAACCTATGCCAATAGTAAGAGATCAAGCTCGCAGCTTCGAAAGGCCTGTGCGAGCTGCTCAATCCTAAATAACAGGAAAAGTAGCGATATACATAGGCAACTGGGGCCTGCCCAGTGTTTGGTAACCCCTGACTTATCTAAAATGGATTAAAACCTATTTCCAACCAGTTTATCTCGTGTCCACGATTCCAAAAATACCCATATATGCTATGCTTGCTATTGGTCAGATCCTCCTCCAGGCCAAGTGACCCAGGATGAACCTGCAGCAGCACCTACGCGACTCGGATCGAATTTGCTGCCACCTGGTGGTGCTTAGTGTCACCTGGGGAAGCTGCATACCAAATTTTGTTAAGATCCTACGGACGGGCCAAAAAGCCGAGAAAATTTTGCATTTGCTTCGGTTTTTGCTCTAAAGTAAGCGTCTTACAGAAAAAAATCGTGTATTTTCTTAGCGGAATACATTGGCTACAATTTAAGTCTAAACCGAGTACCACTAACATTGTAGCCATAACTTGCTTTGTAGACATGGGGTAGACCGGTCAAATGGCGCCATCTTAAGAGTTTTCAAATGGTATCAATTATTATAATGTTAGATATAGCAATTTGATAATAGCCCCTAGTGTCGAGTTTTGATCTTATCGAGGTCTATTTCTCAATATGAATCTCAATTACGTTTTTCTGTATGACGCATATTTTAGAAGGTATAGAGCAAAAGCCGAAACAAAGGCTAAATTTCGCCATTTTTTGGGTATTGCGCACCTCTTACAGATCTTTCGAAGCTGCAAACTTGGTCTCTTACTATTGGCACAGGTTCTAGCAACCTGTAAAAAAATTAGAACACATGACATTATGCAAGGGCGGATGTATAAATGGACTGGGCTAAGATGAGGCCCTTTAAATTTAAAGGTTTTCATTCAAAAATAAGGAAACTCTGCTTTGTAGCTTTTAGGAAAAAGAGTGTTAAAAATGTCACGGATTTTCAATCTTCTTCGGATACGGATGCGGATTTTTTTGAATTTCCTTTGCGCCGACGACACAGTACTATGTAAAAAGACTACATATTCTCGCCACCACTGAGATCACAAGCAATTATCTAGAATCACCTACGTTGATTTGTGATTTTAGAGTAACCTATGCAGAAAAGAAGATAGCTAAGTCTATGAAAGACATTTAGGATACTGTTAATTTTAGATGGTACAAGACTGAAACAACCAAAAGATAATTATAAATTACAACAATATGGAGAAGAATATTGCATACAACTTGAAACAATTATGAGAGTACTCTCATAATTGTTTCAAGTTGTAATAGAATAGAAATATGTTGAAGGGGGATAGATATAGCAACAGATAAAGTATAGTATAAACAGAAAAATTATTCAAGGACAAAAACTTACATAATTATGTTTTTTTGGGGAGTTGAGGGATGGAAAGTGCAGAATATATAGGGGAGTTCGATAGGATGAAGATTCATCGTTTGATGGGTTATGTGTATTTAGGATCAGAGCCAAATTCGTCATCCTGGCTTAACCTGACTTCCATCTCCGGATGAGATATCTTGAAACAATTGGAATACGCGTCTCCTTTCTCTCGCATAGGGACACACTCCTAGTTTATATAAAATATGCGACACAAAACAAATAGAAATACACACGTTATAGTTACTACGATCACAATATTACCGGACTCGTTTTATATCACAAGAAGCAACACAGACATAACTATACTTATTTACATGCAAGCGCTGACGTCATGGGACTTTTTGCCACGACGATGCAACGCTGCATTGGTATATGTGTAGGTATATACTAGATGGAGAGGATAAAGCAGTCAGTTATTCTACAAGCGGACCAGCCAAGCTCTATTTTATGGCACTTGTGTATCGACTGTTTAGCAATTGTACAACAGAGGCGACGTGATCGCACGTTTTGCTGCAAAATTGGAAAATCCGTACATATGACGTTGTGCACGTCAATAGGATAAGGGATGGGAAGAAATAGTATGGTTATTGTGGATAAAGCAGTTAAAGAATAAGGGATCCAGCTTACAATTTTCGAGTCCACAGTAGCTTTGTGAAGAAGCGAGGACGTTGATCCAATGGAAGTGCGAACAGGTGAAACGGTGGCCCATTCGCATGCGGCGGATTGTCGTTATTTCTTCCCGCTTAAGGGGCTGGTGCCCGCAATGGAATACATGAGAACAGTTCTCCAGGAAAGGACAAGCAGCCGGTTGAAAGACAGATGGAAAACAGTAAAATGCAGGCAGACCTTAGCTATAATCTCAACGGCAACCATACCCAAAACACTTGCATAATACTGTGTCGACGATCCGCATACCGGCAATAAATAGCGTTTTGTTTATTTATTTATTTTTACAAAAAAAGGACGGGGCACAAAAGTTCGTCGGGTTTCCAAAGTACATTTTTACAAAACTTAGTCGTTTCATTCATTTTTTATTTATTTTTTTCGTTATATTTTATTTTTATACACAATTCAGTTGCGGCAGTAAGTTTGCGTTTTTATCAAAAATGAGTCACTTGCGGGTTCGAAAATACTGTTACAATATAGAAAGTGATTCCGTAGTGAATTGCGTCGTCTGCCATTCGTAAGAAAAGAACACGTGTTTTACAGAATAACATTGCTGGTTACGCGGTACCTGAGACGGATGGAGGTTGGTAGTACATTATTTTTTTCTTCCATAGACAAGTCTCGGACCGTAAACAACAAACATTAATGTCAGAATATAGTCTTTATATTTTTAAACAATATGCTATAAATAACTAAAGAGCTTGACTAGTCGTTCTGCCGAAATAGTACACCGGCACTCGAAGTCGTAATCGAGAAATAAACTCTTATAAATAAAACTCGAGAAATAAACTCATATAAATACTCTTAAAATTCCAGATATTTCCGCCCATTTTAGCGAGCACAGGATAAGGTAACCGACGTATCAAATGCACGGGATAGGCGGGAACGAAATAGAGCGCATCTGAATCGGACACGGATGAGAAAGAGTTCCTCGCCGCCTCTGATCCGCCGCGTTGCGACTCGAATCTACTCGAAGTCGCAGGGCAGGTCGACTTTCATTGTCGGCGACTCTGAATCGTAAGGAACAACACGGATCTTCCCGATCACCTCCTTTTACACCTCAGGGCCCCCGAAGATATTTCCATCGTGACCAAGCGCATTAAGGTGGTTTCATATTCAGCTTACGTTTGTAATATATTTTATATGGATAAACGCTGCGTAGAATCACACTCAGCTGTGTGTATCATCACCACACATGACGTTCGCCGGTCCGAATGGATGCATCAATCTGCGTCGGGCGAGTATGATTCTGCAAAAATGCCCTCACTCGCATCAGTTTGCTGTCAATGTTCAACGACAGTGGAGCGAGTTTTATCAAAACATGTAATTATACAAACGTTACGTTAGTCATGCGAAAGTATATAAAAACGGTTATCAGCTTAATCCAACTCATTCACTAGTTTGTATAATTTCCCTACAGGTTCCCTTTTTGGGTGATAGGGTGAACTTTATTGCCATGTGAACTTATTCGGTACTTCTGTTGGCTTATTTTTTCTCCTTTTGATAACTCGCCCACAACAAAACATCACTGTAGAAAATAATCATATTTCACCGTAAAATCAACCTTAGCGATTAATAGTTTCAAAATGAATGATGCAGTCAAGGCGGAGTCCACGTCACTTACTCTAAGACTGCCCACACAACGTAACTTGGGGTGCCATCACGAAAGCTTGGTATGAACACACCTTTATGCTAGTTGTCATTGCGCCGAGTCAAGCAGCGACTTAAACGCTAGTCGACTTATTCAGATTTTGACAGTAAACCGTACGATTTTGATTTCTGCGCTGGCAATTCACATTCGCTTAGATCGACTGGCGACGGAGATAATTTTCAAGATCAATGTTTGTGCGCGATATGTATATTCAGTACGACGCGCAATTGGAATGTTAATCGAAACGTGACTGGATTATTATCTTGCATTCGAAGTGGCATCATCTTGAATTGACTTGAATATCTATAATAAATCACATCTGGACGGAAATACATTCAAGACTTCAAACATGTGATAAATTAATTTAGGTAGTACTGTATCCTATATGTTTCTAACTCGTAACAAAATTGCTACAACTGTATATACTCCGGGAAGTCATAGAGTATTAAACACTCCAGATGACCAGCCGATACGATAAAGGGATAGTTATTCATAAAAAAGGCCAATGAAAATTGAATCAGGTATTTTTAAAACCATACTTGTCCTTGCGACGACACTTTTTACGGGTGAGCTGTTTAAAGGAAAAATATTATTAGACAATCATACTTGAGTGTGCAGGAAAATGTTCCACTTAATGAGGCTGATTTATATTAAAAAATCCAACATTATAAGTTAGGACGCTCAAAATATGCTGGACTTGCGTTGTTTTATTAATATATCTAAATTCCTAAATAAAAGACCCAAATTTAGGCACACTTTAATAACTGCTAAATGCATTTTTACATAAAAAATTATCTAAAGCATTAGGTATCTTTAAATATCATCGCATTGGCCAGTCATATATTTGCTTGTAAAACTCAATAATTTCTTGATTTTGCGGCAAATATTTTTAATTTTTTAGCTCTCATTTTTCAAAATGTTTATTCGTATTTTTGCATGTATGCTTTGCGACTGGGGAAAGGTGGAACAGTATTACCCTGCATTTTGCCCAGTCGGAATATACTTCGAACCATACTTATAATAAAGGATCGGGCCTTTACAGTGTCACGTGCATATTGAGAATAGAAAATGTCTGAATTCTGTAATATTGAAGGACAATTTCCTATTTCGTGGTACTATTCCCCCTTTAATTTCTTCTGAGATTACCTTCCTCTTAAAGTGTTCAGGCCACTATGCCCGGACATTCAATATATCTTCAATTGGAACAATCTCTAATTCAAAGTCTTGTTTCAACGAACTGGAGAACTCAGTATGTACTATTTTTGTGATTTGTATAGGTAAGTATCGATTGTATCGGTTGTAATGATTCCATTTTTCAGCAAGCATTTCACAATCTCAAAGTTTATGTCGCATGGATTAAATAAGTGGTCATTGCCATAATAGTTTAGCCAAATACGAAATATTTCTCCAACTGAGAAGGATTTTTAAATCAACACTAGTCCAGGACTAGTGATGTGGACTAGGACTATTGAAATAGTATGAATTAAATGAAAAAAAATGATATAATTTGACTATGTCTTGCATATTTTTATTGGAAGCAAAACTGCATTTTTAACTCAATTTGCCAAAACATTGGACATGTGTAGTTTTAAAAATACCTGATTCAATTACCTTTGATAAAAAATACAGTGTTATAAAACTCAGAATATAGTTAGATCACGATATCGTACAGGGTGCTGATTAAATAGATTTTGAATAAAATGTATAATATGGACGTTATTACGGATTAAAAATATATTGTCCATTTTTATATAAAAAAAACCGTAACTACATTCATATTTCTTAAACACTTTTTCAAAAATCTACTCAATCTGCACTCAAAACGCCCTGGACGACGATTCCTGTAACATCGCCAAAAAGTCGGATGCTGTAATATCCGATTTTAATCTCATTTTTAAGTAACAAAACATTTTTTTTGTTTTTAGTGAAAATTAGTCGTTTTTTCCTCGATGGACTCCGATATTTACCTGACACAAATAGTATCATATATTAAAGCCCCTCAAGATCTATAGCGAGTCAAATTACATATTCTTTTCTTACATATGGCTTCTATGGTTACAAACTGGTGATAGTATAACATAATAATATTTTTAATACAGGCACGGCTATATTGAATCATCTTCTTCGTCGAGACAAACTATTTAATAAAGAAAGTTTGTCTATGCCTATTTTTGACAGCTGTCAGTCGACCATCATTTTTAATTTTCATATTTCGTTCAAAATAGCCGACTGCTTTGCTTTCAAAAACATATTGATAAAACTAATACACACATTACTCTAATTAAACATATTATTATTAGAGATAACAGTAATTTCATTAAATATGATTAAATTTAAGACAACCATTAGAATTGAAGTTATTAAAAAGTAAGTTTGACTATGTACGAGGTTGTTCGGTGCCTAAAATCCTTTTTTTCAAGCGGCGATTCTGAATCAAAACAGTTGTAGGCGATTTGCAAAACTTGAAAAAGGATTTTCGGTCCCGAACAGCCTGCATAATATATTAGCGATAGGTCCGTACTCTATTCACACGCATAAGTCTTTTATATGATGATAATAATATACAAATAATCAAAGTAAAGCCTCAATTTAATGCCGAAACTTGTTTTTGATTGTTTCTATTTTTAGTTAATATATAGTGATAGGAAATAAAACGAGCTTACATCCTGAGCGTGGCTCGGGTTACATAGGGATAATGATTACATTTACAGTTGTCCACTTCTCGAATCGTTGGTTTGCTGTTTTGGTTAATACCTTTGAAATGGAAAGGATGATTTTAAAACCGAGTACTGCCTGATGCTAAAACCAAGTACAGTAAAACCAAGATCTTCAGAAGCTTCACGGTCGGCTTAAATAGGGCGGCGCGACGCCTAGGTGGACGCGAAGGGGTGAATGGCGCACGTCGTATCGCGAAGCGTGTGACCATGTTTGGTCATATTGAGTGGATTTCTCGGTACAGCCCTTATTCAATTTCAATTGTTCAAAACTATTAGAGATGTCGAAACATATATTTTAATTTGAAACTTCGATTAAAAATAGCATTTGTTTGCAAATTAGACAGTAGGTATTTATTATACGACAAAAAATGTTACCATGCTGCTAAAAGAAGAAAGATTCAGGTCAATTTATTGTAAGTAATACGTATATGTAGATTTATTATTGGAAAAGACTTCTTTGTGTATTTCCTCTAACAGTGAAACTGGTTTTACTTCTTATCTACCTATCTCAATAAGTCAATATCACTATCTCAATATCACTAACTAAATAATATATCAATACCTATCTACCTATTTCAAGGCATTCTAGAATAAAATAATATTAGCATTATATAATATGATGGTTAGAAAGTAATCATTAAGGGATGATTGATATATATTTATATGTCCCCAAGAAGAGCGTTTCTATTGTCTTTATACCAGATTTTTGGAATAAATACTCACTCATTCAGTCTCAATTTTAGTGATCCCAAAAAAAAATCAAAACGGTTTCCGCATTTGACTTGCTACTGCTGTGTACGTGTTGTACTTATGAGCGAGGGGACACCTTGCTGTGGTGTACCAAAAAGCCTGGCAAATCTAATGCTCAAAAAATTATGTTTGTACAATCCTTCAACCACTGGATAACATGCCAGGTTTGAATCATTCTAAAGGGCTAATCAAAGCTTACGACCGTAAGACTACTCATATTGAGGCTTTGGCGCTAAATAGGAACAATCTACGCATACTGGTGAGGGCGCCCACGGGGCATTGTTGCCTGAACAGACACATGTTCAACCTTGAGCTCCGGGACATTAGAGTGTGCAGGTTCTGCCAAAATGCAAAGGAAACTCCCATGCGCCCCAAGTGCGAGTGTGGCTCGCTAATGCGTAAAAGACACACCCACCTGGGTGGCTACTACCTCCAATCTAAAGAGGTAAATCAATCCAGCGCCTAAAACCTAATACGGTTCTAAAATGACGCAAATCTTAGATCAGAAATGGTCGCAGTGATACAAGTCGCATTGGACCTTGTAAAAGACTCACACAACAAATAATTTAAAAAATATGACCGAAGGGTGTCATCTTTACGCATGGCTCGCTGGACTTGAGTCCAGAGCTCCGGAATCCATGGGGGACCCTAACCCCTGAGACATCACACCATGATTGACTGGTGAACAAATCAACTATTTTACAACCAGTAAAAGATCCTTTTACAAGCTAATTTATTTATGTAGTCTAATCTAACCTGTACTTTAAGAGATTATTCGTCTATTTACCAAATAATAATCTAATCTGTTTAGCTGTTATTTGATAATTAATTAGATACATTTATACTATACGTTCATGTTAACGATAATATTGGCAACTCTGTCTGTTTATTTTGATTAAAAAATTATCATCACTCATTAAGTTATATCTATATCCACATAACGCTATTGAAAATAACTGTAGGTAATTCCCCTAAATCATTTGGATTAAAAGTCATTCGCGCGTTTGGGTCTTCCCCTTTACTTTCAATACGATACGACATTCGTGCAGGCCGGGGATTCCTCTCAGCGCCACTTTACCTTATTTCGTTTTGGGAAAGTAAATCAATTCACTTCACTCGCCGTTGAACGTGCAATTTGTGTGTTTGTTTTCTGTGGTAATGTATTGGGTTGGCGATTGTATTTAGTGTTTGAAATCACTGAATATAATGTCTTAACGATCATATTGTGGCTCAGAAAATTAAAAAAGTTGCACATCAAAAGGACATAATTGAAGGACAAAAATTTACATTAGGATCATTCGTGATAACATGTGATAAGTGATCAAATTAATCTTTCCCACGAGTCATACTGTTGGCAATTTTTGATTGCAGAGAGTTTTTCGTGGCGCATCGAAAAACTTGTAATTATCTATGATCACGATTCTTAGTCATGAAAAACCAATTTCTAGAAAAAGAAATCTTCGAAATAAGATTGAGGCTCTACTTATTTTTAAAACTATATATACTACTGCGAAATTTCGATTGCTTGTCATATCGTGGATATGTCAGTTGCCAACACAAACCTTTCATTAGTAATTTAAAAGTAAAAATAATGATACACGTGAGCCATCTTCGTTACGTCCAAAGTTCAGTAGGTACAAATTGGATGCTCTGACCTTTGGATGTACTGACCCGTCCTCAGAAGGAATTATACCAGGGCGACCCACGTACCCAGCCCAGTATTGCTCTAAATTTTTGGGTCGTTGCCTGCAAACCTCAGATAGTAAAATTCGCAACTGTGAAATAGCTTCTACTACTTTTCACCGCTAAATGATATTTGAAAAATAACAGTCACGATACGTGTAGTGTTACCATGCTGCTCTAGATATCTCCCCCTTAATAGGGTTGGGCGATAGCACATATTCTATAACAGGGCTGTCCAACAAAATAATCATACAAACCGTTTTTTCTTTGTATACCATACCTATTACAACTCACTAATAAAGTTGCATACGATATATTTTATAATGCGGCCCTCCAACCCGCACTTTTTCTTAAAGCGGCCCTTGGGGCACTTGCAGTTGGACAGCCCAGTTCTATAACATCGAAATAAAAGAGGAAAACCTGGCAACACTCCACGAAACATTTTAATGTGCGTTCCCCCTTTGGGCTCTGCGGTCTGGAATGCGCGCATGCGGTGCAGCAAACATCAGCACACGATTCCATGTGGTTTCTGTGCCTCAGAATACGCAGAGAAATGTATGAAATTCACAAGACAATCCGCAGAAAGCGCCCATGGTTTTTTGAGCCGGGACGATTTTTACGTTTTGGTGTTGTAACAACGGCAGACATGAATATCACGCGGAACTGCCATTTTTTTATAAAGTTTTGTAATTTATAAACAATAATATTGTTATTATTGTACAATAAACCACTATAGAAATTGATAAAAGTTAAACAGTTACTTGTATTTTTTTAATAGATACTCACTGAAAATAATAATTTTAATCCTGATAATAATAATTTTAAGCTCACAAATAAATTTATCTTTTAGGTTGGTAATTCTTGCCGGAAGATATTCCAATTTTTCGTGACTTCACCAATTTTTCTTTAATATTTGCTTTTACTTGCCATAATTATAATACTCTCAAAAAATGGATATTTCATAATCTGTAAAAACTCTTTACGATTATTTGACGTTTGACAGCGGCGGACGTTCATTTTTTCAATGAACCAACTTCAGTGTAGAAGCATTCCGTTAGGGTAGCGCATAAATCAACGTCGTATTCCCCAAAGGGAACGCACATGATATAATTGAATTTTGACGTTCTGACCCAGAGCGCTATTTTTCCAAAGCAGCAGACCGTTATAATTCACAAATTGCTATTTTTAGATGCTCGGCTCTTTTCGAGCCGTGATATTTCACTGCGATATAATTTATTTTAAGGAGGATCAGATCGTTCAAAAGGTCAGTGCGTTTAAAATTATATGCACTGAACTTTGGATGCTCAGGCCCGAAAACCGCGTGAGGATCAGTTAGGAGGTACTGAGCTTCGGAGGCTGTGACCCGATCCCATACATATTTTATAGAGAATCAGATGAATATGTAGTATACTTAATAGGCGACATTAGCGAAATAATAATTTTTAAAATTATGTATGAAGTTGCCATTTATGAGATAATTCACTACACCAATGTCATTGTCCACAGGAAGATTATGCAGAATCCACGTTTAAATGAATTCGTTTCGTTACATGACTAAATGGCGTTACATCTTTTAATTTCGATTCTCAGCTCGTTTCATTCGATGCACTTCATCCAAACGTAAATCTTATGCATTATCTTCAATTGATACAAACACATAGGACGCTTATTTGCAAGCGCAAGTGAAAAAACGCCACTACGTTTCCAGATTGAAGGTTATGTTTATGCAATAATATAAAATATGACTGGATCCTTATCGATGCAGTCACACTTTCTATTATTCGACGAATTGGAGAATTGTATAAAACCTTTTAATTTAGGTTTAAACAGTACATCCCAGTTATATACAGTATATCCTACAATGATGCAATTTTTAATTACGATTGAAGGCTATGCATGCATTATGCATACGACTCGATTATGTATAGTTAGGTATCCGCATAACTTTAACTTACATACGGATAGGTAGACAAAGATCTGATTAAAGTCTCATTTTGTTAAACTCCTAAATACGATCACTCTTACCAATAAATGAGGTATAAAAATTATACCTCTCTTATACCAAGGAATTGTCAAAAATATTACCAATAAACGTTTCTCCCTGCCTACATTACACTGCCTATTATAACTCCGTTATACCAGCCCCATGGAAGGTTTAGAAGCTAGTCAAACAGATGTCACAGCCGACACGACAAGTAATAAAACGGTACGAAACTTTCCGCGTAATATGTTAATTTATAAACCGAAGAAATAGGAGGTTCCGGTAATATTTGAAAGCCTAAAAAAAACACTCATTCAAAATAATTTAAAAACTGCAAAATCCAATGCAAACAGCGTCATCTTCCAATTTAAAATGAAACTACGCAAGGAAAAGAACGTTTGCTTAGCCACGCCTAATATAAAATAGCACTGGCCATCTACGATTTCGAGGCAGTGTATGCCTTCCTTAAGACTCGTTTATTGGTCACGATTTTACAATTTTGTTATAACTCGGCTATGTCGAGTATAACAATAGTGGGATTTAACCAGGTTATAAATACATTTTCATTGGCAAGGCTGTATGAGAATTACGAGGTGAAAATCAGTGAAAATTTTCAAAAACGCTTTTGCTGGATCCCGTTCTCGCCTATTTAATTGTTTGTCACAAACGTAACTTAACTAAGCCATTCTGGCTCGTTTTTATCGATATTTAACCGGTTATCGCTCAAAAAATTTAGAAGATTATTAAATAAACTTTAATCACTTGAAACTCTAGACCTTTATCTAACTATTCCTATAACATTAATAATTTGTATTTATAGGTACCTCTTATTTTGGTTATGAGATGTGTTGCTTTGGCGTTTGCGCATGCATTATTTAATTGTTTTGTATTATTTCACAAAATGGCAACTTCACAAGTATGTATAGACCCTATATTTAATTAAAAAGTGAATTATTTTGGCGGTTTCGACTATTCCATATATACGTACGTACATATAAATCTGAAGGTACTGTTTTATATAAAAAGCCGAATCCTGTTTACCCTATGTAATCAGGCGCAAGTTCCCCGATTAATAGTTGAATGATACTACATATTACTCAGATTGCTTCAATACTCGAAAGAGTCACCCCTATATAATATAAAATTCACAATTATTTTCTGGAAAAAGATCCTCAAATACTTAGTATAGTATAAGCAGGGTGGAGAGCATTTATTGTATGCAAGTATGACACTATGAATCAAGTATGCATACATAATATAACACTTTCCCCACTCACCCTATCATACTTTTGTTATCATCTTAATAATCCTATAACGTTTAATCATGTTTGGGGTAATATTTCGATTACTTTTTTGTTATTAAAAATCACCAAATCTTAAGAGGTAAACCGCCTTAACAAGTACGATAGCTAACGGAATAAATAAATTATTTTTATTAAAATATAGGATGTCAAAAAGGATTGGCTAGATTAAGTCTGGGTGAGGCTGGGCATTTCTACAATCCGGCATTTACACAAATGTACCTACTATGGCCAACAATACTATATTTTTATGAAAAATGTTCCATAAAAAATGTCGTGTTGATATACGTAAAAGTAAACTTGGCCAGAGGAAACCCCAAGGGTTTGTCAAACTTCTGCCCATAATTATGATTATTTTCTTGTCTGTATGTATACATATGTTAGGATGTTCAGATGTCATTTTTTGAATTCTGAAATATT
>JAOPUG010000125.1:1927916-1938646 GCA_027564375.1 Micropterix facetella
GAGGTCCGAGGTCGCGCAAGCGACCTCGGACCTGTGACCAGACGCGGGTATCGGAGGAATCTAATCCGCATCTGGTAGTATGGGCGCGAGGAGGCCCGCTGGGTTTGAAAATTCCCAGTCCCTCGCGGTATGATGTCGGATTCGAACGGGCCTAGGTGGAGCTTGGTACGTAGATTTGTATATGTCTAAAGTCTCTGCGTTTCGCCCCGGGGTGATAGAACGATAAATTTCGTTATAACGCTCCGGGGTGGACGGGTTCACCCGTAGCAGTTGACAATCCATAATCGGAAGCCCATGACATATACGGACGATATTTAATGCCCGCTCACACCATCATCCCTACCATCTAAGTTTAGTGCAAACGTCGCTCTTGGATCGAGCACGCGATCTATGCGCGCTGAGCATTTTCCCCAGGAGATAGAACATATCCTTAGGAAAAAATACTTACGAGACACGCAGACGATCGAGACATAGACGAAACTCAGAAACCGAGCAGATCACGAATATTCTTACCATACGGCAAGGGCGTGACGATCGCATAAGTAAGATGCTAAACAAATGCGATATAAAAACAATCTTCAAATCGACCCAAAACAAATATCGATCTCTGAGACCTATAAAGGATATAATAATACCACTGAAAACGCTGGGTGTGTATAAAATCGAATGCTGTGGGTTAGGCTACATTGGACAATAGAAACGGCCCATAGCCATTCGACGAATGAAACACATCAAAGCTGTTAAAAACGTTCAGCGAGAGAAATCGGCGAACTGTGAACACTTATTGGATAGCGGAACTAGCCCCTAGGTACAGTTTCACAATCTCATTGCGCTATCCAAAGAACAATTTTACTTTCCGCGCAAAGTCCGGGAAGCTATTGAAATAAGACGAACCCCGAACTTCAATAGAGACGACGGTTTCAAACTATCTACTACGTGGAATCCTCTTCTTAAAATGTTCTCAATGCTCATCGCCAAGCGCAAGGACGTACGTAACACAGGACACAGTGAATGTTGTGTGTATGGCGTATTTTCAAAATTCACGCGCTCCGAACCGGCCACCCCACCACAGTTATAATATGTGTATTAACAGCAGCAGTTTGCCACCTACCCGCAGAACAACGGATACAATAGACAGAGCTCAGTCTACCCTGGATAACGACGGTTGCAACATCTCCGAAACGTCGGATGCTAAAAACGTCACTCGGTAAATTCTTTTAATCTTATATTTATAATGCGATAGTCTTCAATTTTATATCTTCCACTGCTCTAATCGATATTAGCCGTGAATTATCTTATTTGTAGAGCGTTTACCCTACCTACGTTTTGGTAACGAATTTTAAAAAACAAGCACACTCTCATGACTGAAAGAAATAGTTCATGTATACATAATAGTATATATAATATATACATTAATGTATACATAATATATACATAATAGTACCTGCATAAAATACAATCACAATCACGATAAAGATTTTAAAATACAAAATCAAATTTAAATTTTGATTTTCACGACAAATTTAGTTCTGGGGACTATCTTGGTGCTGTGACTGTCACCTGTCATTTTGTAAGGTACAGCCAGTCCAGCGTATGGTTAGTGACATAAACGATTAAGGCTGAAATAAATAACAGTAAAAGTAGCGATATAAATCGGCAACTTTAGCCCGCCCCGTGATTAGTAACCCGCGTGACTTACCCAAAATGGCTTAAAACCTATTCCAACAAGTTTCATCACCACGATTCCAAAAATACCCATATACGCTTTGCTTGCTCTACCTATTGGCCAGATCTTCCTCTAGGCCAAGTAAACCAGGATGCACCTGCAGCACCTGCCGGGGGACTCGGTTCGAATTTGCTGCCACCTGGTGTGGTACTTTAGGGCACCCAGGGAGGCTGTATATAAAATTTGGTTAAGATCGGACCACGGAAAAATTAACAGGGTTGGATGTGAGACCATACTCGGGCGAACCCGTCACCCCGAGGCGAACGATCTCGGGGTGAACTAACTTTATCGATATATCGCCCTGAGATGAGCGTAAGGAATTGAGACAATATATATATATATATCCGCATATCCAACTACGCTACTGCCCGCGAGAGTCCAACTCCTTACCACGAGGCACTGGGAATTTTCAAACCCAGTGGGGTATACTCGTGCACTCGCTCCCAGATGTGATCAGATTTCTCCGTCTGGTCTGGTAACAGGTTCGAAGTCGCTTGCACGGCCTCTATCTAATGTAATTACGGGGTATTCCGTAACTCGGAAAAATCGCGGACTCGAGGTGTCCTTTACTAGGCGTAATCACCCGAAATCAGGCGGCCAACGGGTCGTTTTTAAGGATAGGTGACATTAGGTCAACGTCTACCCCCGCGTCTTAGGAAACATACATTCCCAGGCCCCTCCGGGTTTCAGTTGATTGACAGCACAGCCGGTAAACCGACCAGTGTACCAGGCGTCTAGTTCTGTCCGAGGTTCCGTTCCCAGATCCAACCGCACAGTGGGTTCACCGGGTTGGTCCCTCTTCTTGGAGGCTTCCGGATAGGAGCTGCCCCGCGAGTTGAGCGGAGCTCACAATGGTCATTAAAGCCCAAGCTACACGGAACACTTTGGAACCAAACAAACGGATAAACGAACAGCATAGCATGCATCAAACTATATAGACCGTCCTGCGTAATACTACGGACGGGCCATAAAGCAGGGAATTGCCATTTTAGTTGCCAAAAGATATAATATGAAATATGTCAATTTCAGTGGGCAAGCAATTGACTTGTTTTATAATGCTAACCTATCGACAACAATCTGGTATGATGAATCGACATATTAAACAAAACATGCGACACCATCGCTGTATGATTTACCGGCACATACAACTCAAAATTATTTAATATTTCAGGTAAATAAACATCACCACGAATTATCTTTAAAATATATAGTTAAAGTAACGGTTATTCGTTCTTACGCTGTCTTGTTTTTGAGGCGAGGGTGCCGTCGACCCCGGGCGGCACTTTCGTACGAAAATTCGATCGCTCGGTACTATAAAATGACCGGCAGTACAACCGCACCCAGGTATATAAATAAATTGACGGGGCGCGTTGGCCCTGAAGAAATAATACTTAAAACCCAACGTCTAAGAGCTAACGCCCCCGTCCAGGCTTGTCGGGAGCTTGTCGACGCCACTGATCAGGTAACTGTGTCAGCGCTGCGTTTGCGCGTCGCTTGGAATCCGACTGACGACTGATTTATTAAAATGAGGGACTCTATTCAACGTAAGCGTATTTTGTTTTCATTTTTAACTAAACGAGAGGGCAATTTGAAATTTATTGCTAATGTATAAGAACGTGTTACTTAAGCGGGATTTACATTACGAAACTAGTGTTATGCATGATGAAATTACTTTCATGCAACCAGTTTCAATACTCGTGAAAGTACTTTCGTGACATTAATAGTGTCGTGAAATCAACAGTATCTTCACTATATAGACACTAGTTTCACGTCGCGTTTAGACGGTGAAATTTGTGGCATGATATTAGTTTCATCAATTTATTGCGCATGGCACGAAACTATTTAGTGTCATGCATTTAATGTATGCATTGTGAAACTTGATATTTACATATGAAATTGTCGATGAATTAGTGTCGTGACACTACTTTTATGCCACTAGTTTTGTAATGTAAATTCGGCTTTAATGTGTAAATTTGAATTTACTATTTTTTGCTACTTCTGTTTTATTTTATTTTTATATTTTATGAAGACCAACATATTTTCTTTTTATGTAGTAATACTACATAATGTTTCGTAATATTTTTTAATATCTTTATTTATACAGCAACTATAATATCTACTTATTCACTTTTTGAGCCGTCCGTGGTATTACGCAGGACGAGTCATATAGTTTGATGCTTGATGTGCATTTGTGCGTTTGTTTATTTGTTTGTTTGTCCGTATATCCGAAGACTTCCTATTGTCCGATCTTAACCAAAGTTGGTACGCAGCTTATCTGGGTGAGCCTAAGCACCACCCGGTGGCAGCAAATTCGATCCTTCCTTCGAGTGCTGCTGCAGGTGCATCCTTGCTTACTTAGCCTGGAGGAGGATCTGACCAATAGATAGAGGAAGTAGGTACTGTTACCAATCACGGGGACGGGCCAAAGTTGCCTATGTATATCGCTACTATTCTTGTTATTTTCATTCAAAAGCAAATATAAATTGGATGATTTTTGTAAGCAACATGAGGAAATTACTTTTAAGCTACCACGGTGGCAAAAATCTGCGACTATTGTTAACAGATGCTGTGAGATATCTGGAAAGTGGCAACACTGTTAGCTGTCACCCGATTGTCAGTACGAAATTGTTTTTGTTTTGATTGTGTTTTGGAAGATTCCAAATAATGGTTTATCTACATTTCCCATCGAATCTGACAGAGGAGGAGCTTATGCTGCAGGCCAAATATCTCAAGTTAAAGAAGAAAAAGAAGGCGCTGCAAGCATTACGTGCCCCAAAAGTTGAGCCTGAGAAGCCCGCGCTTCCCAAGCGCGCGGCAGAGGCCCGCGACGCTAGGGAAATCGCCAGGAAACTATTGAAAAGTGGCGCCATTCAAGCCATAAAAACGCCGCCTCCGCTGCCGCACAATGCTACTTTCAAACGACCAAGGGCTGGTAATAGTTTATAGTGCACTTAAATACAAATCCGTTCATAACGGGATGTTTGCAACGGAACCATTTCCGTTGCAGCTTGGGCTAAATGGCCGCTTTTGTCAACATGGTCAGCCCAACTCACGGAGCAGTTCCTATCCGGAAACCACCACGAATAGGGACTAACAGATCTGGGTGAATACCTCGGGCGGAACTGGGCGGCTAACACACTTGTCGGTTTACCGGACATGCTGCTCATTCGGCAGAGACCTGTGTGAGAGGGGTCTGGGAATGTATGTTCTCTAAGACACAGCGGTAGATCTGTCACCTATCCTTAGAAACGATCCGTTGGCCACCCGATCTCGGGTCATATATGCCGAGTGAAAGACGCTTCGGATTCGCGATATTTCCGAGTCACGGAATACCGCGTACATCACAGTAGGTAGAAGCCATATGGTTTATAATGGTTACTAATAAGCCATTGATTATAATGGTTCCATGTAGTGTGGGCTATGATAGCCGTTATGTCTTTGGTCGGCTCAGCTCGCAGAGAAGCTCCTATCCAGGAGGCTCCTCGAAGAGAGACCAACCCAGTGAACCCGCTGTGCGGTAAATCTGGGGACGGAAACTCGGGCTGATCTAGACAGCTGGCACACGGGGCGGGCAAACCGGCCGTGCTGTCACTGACTAATACCTGGAGGAGTTTGGAAACGCAATGAGACCTAAGGAAGCGGTGGTAGGTACCTTCAGGTTATCTATCCTTAGAAACGATTCGCTGGCCACCCAACCTCGGGTAGCAAGCCGAGCAAAGGACGCCATGAATCTGTGATAATTTCAGTTAGGAATTGCCGCTGCCTGACGTAGAGAATCGCGCAAGCGACTTCGAACCTGGTACCAGACGGGTGATCGGAGAAATCTGATCGCATCTGGGGGTAAAGACGCGAGTTGAAAGCCACACTGGGCTTAAAAATTCCCAGTGCCTCGCGGTAGGAGTCAGACTCTTACGGGCTGAGGTGGGGCTTGGTAAGTGGATTTGTCTACATCCCCAAGTCTCTGTGTTTCGCCTTGGGGTGATATAACGATAAAGCTCGCTGAAACGCCCCGGGGTGGACAGGTTTGCCCGTAGCAGATGACAAAAAAAGTAGGTAGAGGCCGCACAAGCGACTTCAAACCCGTGACCAAACAACCTTGATTGTCAACTGCTTCGATTGAACCCAACTACCCCGGAGCGTTTCAATGAAATATATCGCTATATCGCGCTGAAGCGAAACACAGAGACTTGAGGACGTAGACAGATCTACATATCAAGCTCCACCTCAGCCCGTAAGAGAACTCCTACCGTAAGGCATTGAGAATTTTCAAGCCCAGTGTGTCTTCCAACGGGTCACCCGCCATGCACAGCAGGTTCACCGGTTTTGTCCCTCTTCGTGGAGGTTGCCGGATAGGTGTTCAGACGTGAATTGGGCTGACTATGATATACAGAGTTCGCCATTCAGAGCCGAGCTGCACGACCCCATTAGACCTCCTGTAACCAGACAGAAAGATGGAGAAATCCATCCAAATCTGGGTTCTAGGTCGAGGTCGCCCGCTGGGTGTCTGCACAGTGCCTTGCCGTAAGGGTTGGCCTCTAAAGGGCAGTGGTTGGGCTTGGTACGTAGATCGTCTACGTCCAAAAGTCTGCATTAATCTCAGGGTGATATAATGATAAAGTTTGTTGAAACGTTTGCAATGCATAGGTCGGGGAATATATATGCACTTTAGAAATGTTGTTGAAAAATCAGCTGCGGTTATAAAAAAGGCTTCATTTTTAAACATATTTAGTCACAGCAAAAAAATTGTTATCTAATCCTCTTAAGAATATTCAGCAAAATAGAGTGGTGGACAAGTGGAATAAACTACCATTTAAAGTAAAAAGTGCAAGCTCTGTCCGTCAATTTAAAAGCAGACTCGATTCGTACCTAAAAACTTGTTAATATTGCTAATGACTAGCTTTACAAGATCTGATTTGGACATATCAGCAAAGCTGCCTGACCAGAATAAATAATAATAATAATAATAAATATACCAAAATCACTAGTAGATATGTGTACTTGTGATACTTATATATCAGCTGGTATATCATCAGAGTACTTGGTACCTTATTTTCAAGATCTTGTTATGTTACTTTAAGTGTAACATTATAATCTTTCTTAAAAGCTGCCACAGAAATCTTCCTCTGACACCGTGGAGCCTGTTCCAGATCACAATGGCACGATATGTAAAACTCCCTCTAATGTTAGTCCTTCCAAGGCCAGGGAATACACCCAATTGCTTAGGACCATTATGTTTCTGGACCATTTTGTACTACTTTATGTAACACGAAGTGAAGGTGATATCTTCATTTCATATTTAATATGGAGTTGCTGAAGAATGTAGTAACATGACTTTCCAGCGGGATATGTTCTTCTGGTCTTCTGTTATTGAGGTCTTGTTTTCAGGTCGCGAACGAAAAGTTAGCGGCGCCGGTGTAGTGTCGGGCGGTGCAGCATATCAGCCCTTTGGCGCTCCTCAAGATATCACCGACGCGAGACCCATTCCACCTCCGCAGCCGCAGCCCGTGCCCGCCGCTCCGCAACCGCAGCGTAATCAACGGGTCAAGGACCTCTACGATTCGTTCGTAGTCGCGGTGAAGTAAGTAACATGTTCCGCTGTCACCTCTTCTATTCTTCAGCGCCGACAAGTTGTCTCATTCACGATGCCCGGAGTATGTAATTGAGCTTACAAAGCCCAGTGACCACGCCCACTGCTAAAGTACGCTGCAGCCAGATTTTTAAAAAAATATATAATTGTGAAATTTCGTTTTTAATAAAAGGGATCATCTGAATTCGAGAAGATTTTGTCACAAAGATATAAATAGACACATCGACAAATTACATCGGGTAGCCACCTTTCGCCCTGTTTCCATAGCAATGAATTATAATTATTAATAGAGCCTTTTTGTTTAACATATAAAGACCACAAGGGGAGATCAAATCAAGTAATGAAATCATTATTTCGAGATAAATTAATTTTAATTTTAAAAACGCAATAGCTAAGTAGTTTTGTATTATGCACTATAAAAAAAATGTATTTTCCTAAACTAGATTTATCTATAGAACTAATCCTCAATTAAATGCAAAAAAAATACCCAGGGTAACTTCCTCATCTTCCATACAAAAATGAAAGATTACAGATAATCATTTTAATATGAATGCATTATGGAAAGTAGACTTTTTAGATAATATTTTATTTTCTAACACTCTAACCGCGTGCGACGCATACGTGCGTGCGGGTCTTTCCATACGATTCCACGGGGTACGCTATTATCGCATTGCATAAAATCTTTGACTATTACTGCACCCGGAGACGCTTTTCCCCGTCGAATCTTTTTCTGTTGCTCTATAATATCGAGAGTCATATTTTCCACTCTCAAGACACAGGGCCGATGGGAACGGACAGGTTACGACCCATATCTCAGAATAAATTACCAGGCGACGCGCAATTTACATTCAGTTGTACAACAGCAGTCTCAGATCGAGTCATGTATTCAGTCGTTTACATACAACTGTCAGCTATTGCTTGTGCATGGAACCTTGCTCGATTTTGTATGATAAATAAGTGGAATAACAAACCAAGTCCATGGATTTGGTGAGCAAAAAACGGATTCTGGGAAAATCGAAAGTGAAATTGTTGCTGCATATTGCATAACGAATAACGATGGAATTTTCCCTTGTACAGAAAATATCAATAATTTTTCCTCTGTTTCTTCTCTTGAACACAATATTATTTCCCACATAATGAACGCTAAATGTAAATAAAATTTCACTTGAAAATTTAAGTTTTTGGTTTTCTTGTTTCATTCTTTTAATACAATCATTACAATTATTTTAAATATCCAATAAAATTGGCCTGCGATTTTATATAAAAAAAAATAGGAAAATCGCCCACGGTTGGAGGGTGAATAATGACAAGAAAAAGTGCTGGATATGCAGATTGTTGTAAGTAAAAAATTAAACAAATTACACAGTCAGCTAGACCTAGATGGTCTGTATCTGGCTGTGCTGTATGTTGTGGATTATTTTTATTGCTGCGCGAACTGACGCATTTTATTTAATATTACACGATTTTTAAAACTAACATAAATGGTTAGTTAAATAATTCTTTTAATTATTTATTATAGTTAAATGATAATAATTTATTATTATGACATTAATATCCACTAAGCCAGAATCAGTGTTTCTATTCATTATGCAATATGCAGCAACAAATTCACTTTCGATTTTTCCCAGAATCCGTTTTTTTGCTCATTAAATCTATGGACATGGTTACTTATTTCATTTATTTATCATACAAAAGAAGGTCTAGCATTTTCTTGCCTGTTTATTGTAGCTCAAAAGATTCAATGTGTGCCATCAAAACCTTGAAATTGAATAAATAGACTTAGATTGTTCTTCCTTTGGGGTCTTCGGGTATTTTCATATGTTTAAAGATAACAGTGCATTTTAATACTATTGACAGAATATGTCCATGTTTCTCTATGTTCAACGTCTGTTGAAAATGCACACCAAACTAAGAAAGACTAAAATGCAACATAGCGGAGAAACGACCGAAAAAGAAAAAGACTTTTAAATAAATTACAGGGCCAATGCCGTTTGACTTTTAAAGAATGTGGGAGTGGTGCAGCGAAGATACAAACCCCCGTCGCATTAAGCCACTACTTTGTATTTTATGAACAACTCTCAGTACTTATTTGACAGACTTATCTTCTGTCTGCCTTCTTTTAACCTCACTAGCTTTGAAGAATCGAACAGAGGCTTAATGAGGGTTTTCTCTATTTTATTCTATTGTTCTTTCAGAGAAGAGCACCCACCGCAAGAGCAAAAACCAAAAACTTTCAACACCGTCTTCGTGCAGGGTCAGAGTCTTAACGAAGAGAATGTTCGCAAGGTCATGTCTTCGTTTGGCACTATCCTCAATATCAACATGGAGCATGAGAAGAGCAAGTATGTATAATTTAGCAAACGCATCATCAACCCTGGGCTGTAGCCCTCAGATCTCAATCGGTATCATCAGACGCAAATCAGTCATCAGATTAGTGATAATAGAACTATTAGATAGGGGACATTATTCTCTTCATATAGAGGAGAACGAGGCATGACAGGGTGCCCAACGTCTGGTCTCAAAAAGAGGATAAGTTATTATGAATTTCGGTGTGAATAGGTAACCTCCTAGCATAGACTAATATACTTTACATTTTCATGATGTTAAGTGAAAGAAAATATATCAATCTGTAGTGTCGCTGAGCACACATAGCCGCCCAGACATTCGTCAGACTTATGGCTATCCTGTGGTATAAAAAACTGCCCTCTTCGTCAAGATACTAGTCAGGTTAAAATAGTTTAATAAAATGAAGATAAAAGAAATTATTCTTATCACCCCATCATCGGGGCAAAATGTAGTATCCATATTATGGTGTAGAGGGCGACGACTAAGATGCAGTTGTAATTCTACTAGCAGTATGGACAAATATGCATCGCATCCAATTCATCTACGCTCTCAGCAGTGCAGTCTTCCAGGACTTCACTGCTTTCCTTATACTCTCCTCATTCCGTTTTCCTCTAGTCGTCTTCTGTATGTAGTTACGTACCATTGTTCTAAAATAGTAAATTATTATTGAGAAACGTCTAAAGAATATATCATTGCTAAAATAGATTTTACGAATAACTTTCAAACTGTATTCAGCTACTTAGACTTTATTTTGCTCATAAATATAGCAAAGGGGTAATATGGGTACTACTACCCCATCGAGCCCATAGCATACTTGTTTAGAAGACATTTTTGCCAAATCTACCTCAATTTGTATATAAAAAAAATACATGAACCTACCATAATTTACAATTATAGGTGGTTCCAAATCAAACACAAGAATATTCAATAAAGTTTTGTCCTCAAACAATGTCATGCACTCAAAAAACGTTAAAAATTGTATCGAAATGTCAGAAACAGAAAATAACATACTGCTGTGGACACAACCAAGCCAGGCAGCTGGAACTTGGAAAAATCTCATTACCCCATTTT
>JAOPUG010000125.1:1958742-1971959 GCA_027564375.1 Micropterix facetella
GTAACATATTTGGACACTACAAGAACTTCAGGACGAGTATTAAACTTTTCAAATGAACGAACATTAAGCGTCGAGCGCATCCTGAACGCAACGCCTATCGCCAACGCCAAATCTAATTCCCAAAAACTATTTATTACCATTATCAAAATGCGAACGCTTTGCAGCTGATGACACTCGACTGACAGCAAACAACCAAGCAAACAGACACTTGCGCGCGCACTGAAACAGCTGATCCGGAGCCGCCATCTTGCGAAAGTTACTTTTACTACTCTATATCGGCTGTACTCTATTCCGTAGTAACTCGAATTACTACGGAACGCAGATAACGTTTAATCAAACCACGCTGTTTTTCAGAATTAAAATTGATTTTAACTATTAGCACAGAATTTTACTGTTACTATGGATCAAACAACTGGCCCTAAATCACCATTCCGTGGAAGACGATTTGAGAGCAATAAAGTCTTAAAACATAATTTGCAAAAGGATTCAAAGGTCATATCAGAAAATGCTCGTAAGTAGTGTTTAGCTGACTGGTTTAATCATTAGACTAAATATGCATCAATTGGGTTCTATTTTAAATGTATCAATATGAATGTTGATGATATGCGTTTTATCAAACAATATCCAGAATTTATTTGGCAGAGCAGTACATCTTTTTTATATTATAAAGTAGCTTTCTTACCTGAGATATTGTCCTCCGAGATCGAAGAGATTCATGGATGTTATCGCCTCTAAGGCAGCTTGTAGAGTATCGTACTCTATGAATCCATATCCTTTGTGTTTATGGGCCGATGATCCGTAAGCGAGCTTGCAGAAAGTTATCCCACCGAAGGCTTCAAACACACTGGAAAGAAATACAAAAATTATCTATGTATATAAATACAAATGGAGCTGCCATGGAATTCACCGACCGGAGTCATAATAACACTATTATTCCACTTACAGGGATCGAGCGGTGAACTCCTGATTAATCACTAAAAATTAATTTGACTGTAGACTTGGCAGTCGCGCTGTCATCACAGTTAGTAAATAATGCTATGTTTTTATTATCAATATTATAATGTTTGTAAAGTATTCTATTTGAAATACCCGGCAAATCTCACAACAGTATTAATGACTGTAAGATATTGCCGTAGCGTGTTAAGTCTGCCAAAATTTTAAATTTTGTATAATAGTTTATTATTATTATTACTTTTTTAGGGAAAAGTATCGCTCAAGTATGTAAGGCGACAAGCTCATTAGGTTCGCAGAAGAAAGTAGACAAAAGCCGTCGCTTGTCATTCATTGTGGTTTGTTTTTGGACCAGGCAAGGAATTCCGTAACTCAAGCTACCGGATATTTTAATTTTCAGGTTATATAAGGAAGACGAGGAAGTGCTGATTTAGGGTTCACACAATCGCCATTCCCCCTCTCTTCTTTTTAATCTCTAATAACCTTTGCCCGTAAATCTCACTCGGGATCGGATGGCCAACGGATAGACGACATTAGGTCAACATCTACCTGCTGTCATATGAAACATACGTTTCCAGACTCCCCTGGTTATTTGCCGATTGAGCAGTATGACCAGCAAGCCGACCAGTGCATCAACTGCGCAAGTCCACCTGAGGTTTTCCCTAGATCCGCACTTCAGCTTCACCAGGTTAAGTCTCTCTTTGAGGAGGCTGCCAGATAGGAGTTGAACTAAAGAGATGTGCTTCCGAGACTTTCAGGGAAGTTATACTGTTTAGAGAGCGAATCAACCTCCAGGATCCAATTAGAAACTTTCTCGATTATTGAGAAAGGTTTTGTAGTGGAATGTTTTTTGCCTTTAGAGCCCAAACTGTATTGGTAGGTTGGAGGGTACTGTAAGACCCTTGTTGGCACGACTCACAGAGAGTAATTACCTCTAACATAACAGCAAGGACTTTGTCACGGGGGTAAGTGATTTTGATCTAAAGCCGCCTTGCAGCCTGCCAAAATATGTCTAGCTGGGCAAGGGGTATTGCTATAAAGAGGGCATGAACTGTCCTCTGAACAGCTATAACGAACGAGGTTACTGGGGTCTGGAAGTGTATGTTGGAAGGTATTTAAATAAAATTTTATTTTAATAAATATCCAATCATAAAACGTGATCTTCCAGTGCATTAGAGGAGGATTGCAAAAGTCCCCAACTGTTGTTCAATCATTCTGGCATTGAAGGCCAACAGCATGAGCCATACTGTTGCTGTCGTAATCTCCTCACAAGAGGGACTTTTTTAGGTGCACATTGCTCATGAGTAAATATCAATCTCAAATGGCGTATTCATCTAATTATTAATAGCGCTATACTGTCATGAAGGAACGAATAGAGAGAGATTATCAGTAATAATCACACGGCTCGGTGGCATAGTGGTTAGGTCGCCTGATCTTACATTGTAAGATTCCGGATTCAATTCCTGGCTGGGTCACCAT
The DNA here is from genome assembly GCA_027564375.1 of Micropterix facetella. Taxonomy (NCBI): domain Eukaryota; kingdom Metazoa; phylum Arthropoda; class Insecta; order Lepidoptera; family Micropterigidae; genus Micropterix; species Micropterix facetella. Next base: position 1,961,173 of record JAOPUG010000125.1, read on the forward strand.
TTCCTGTTGGGATAAAATTAACCAAATTGCAATTCAATGCTGCCAATCGAATGTAATACCAAGCCACACTTACATATAAACACTTCATAGTAGAGTTGTAAGAGATTGTCGTATGATAATAATCCTACCCATAGTGAAATTTCACAATAAAAAGTAAAAAGCACAAACAAGTTATGGTAAAATTTTACAACGTATCTATTAATACCTTTTAATATCATCTTCAGTGAGATCAGAATGTATACTCGCGATGTATATTCTATTGTAGTTCTTTGCTTCTTCTTGAATTTCATCAATGACAGCTTGAGCTTGCGGCATATTAGATGGACGACCGACTACTTTAATGTTTCTGAAAAAGAAAAACAAAGTTGGTAAGTACTACAGAAGATTATTAAGGCTTTTAGGGAACTGACTCTTGATCTAACTAGATACTGATTGAGCTTTCCAGCAACAACTTACAGAAAATGGTGGAAGTGCTACAAGGGCACTGCCAGCTCAACAAACACCTTTACACTCTTATGATAGTGGAAGACCCCACATGCAGTGGCTGTGGACCAGAAGAACGTGAGTCCCGCATTATCAGGAGAGTCAAAGTAATGGATGCATATGAGGTAGCTACAGCTGATGTTTGCGGCTTCCGACCGTTATGGGCTCTGCAACTGGTCGTAGTCTGGTTTGCAAGGTGGGAGTAAGCTACAATAGTCCTTAACGAAGGACTAAGTAATGGTGGTCCGAATGGTCAACCATTGGTACTATAGCATTGACATGGGCTCCCCACATATCAGCACCCTCATGGTCTAAGACGAGTTAAACTCCATAATTTTATATCTTTCTCAGTCTTGTCGATGTTGTAATCGTAACATATAGTTATGTCAATGAAATGTCAGATGCGCATTTTTGGCGACCAATATCGGGGTTATTCGCCAGGATTATTCTGTGGGTTACTATTCGCCGATCCCAGTAATCTAGCACCGTTGTTTCTTAAAACAACTGTCGATGAGTGCTTATAGTAAATAAATAAATACAGAACTGCCAGGGAATTCCCCGACAGGAGTTGGGCCCGTCGTAATACTATTATTATACTTCTGTGGGGGTGGGTGGTGGACCTCACCGGCTGAGGTATGATTAGGACAGCTGTCTTGCTACATGCGAGCGTGCACTTTACCGCCCATTCACTTCCCCTTCAAAGCCATAGGACAACTTTAATTTCCACGTATGATCTGGAAGCTATCAAAATAAGAACCTCAAACTTCAATAGAGACGACGGTTTCAAACTCTACTCTGCGGAATCCTCTTCTTAAAATGTTCTTAATGACCATCGCCGAGCGCAAGGACGTAACGCAAGATACAGTGAGTATTGTGTGCACGATGGATTTTCAAAATTCACGCACACTGAACCTGCCGCCCCGTTATTGTTATCTGCTAGTAACAGCAGCAGTTTGCTGCGTACCTGCAGAACGGATGATGATTGACAGTGTTTTAGTCTACCATGGACGACGACGATTGAAACATCGCCAAAACTTTGGGTGCCAAAAACTTCACGCAGTAAATTCGTTTAATCTTACTGATGAAACTGATTAGATTAGGTGCATTGGAGCGTCGGCTTTGGAGCCCAGATACAGTACGACCTCTGCAGATCTTTGTGCATCCGTTTGCTTACAGTTCATTCCCCAATCCTGTGCTTTCTACAAACTCTAGTACCTTTGAGGGTACTATTTATTCAATTTACTTGGGTTCAATCTTCCAAGTGTCGGCTCCTTGATTGCATTAGCGGTCTACAGAAAATTAGGCTAGCCACGTTTTTTCAAGGCAAAATCTGCATAGATCGGTCATAAATAGTCCCTTCCGATAAAAATGCTTATTCAACTTAGTGACCTATGAGGTGTCAGGATCCGAGACAAAATAGATATATATATAGAGTGTTATTCTACCTGTTCTGCTGCACGCATAGAAAATATGGAAGAGGAATTAAGTGAAATAGCGATTAACAAAGAATACTGACCTTCCTCCTAACATAACGCCGTTCATCTGCTCCAAGCTGAGCTGAGCGGCCTCTGGTATCTCGTACTCCACAAAGGCGAAACCTTTGTGTTTTTGTGTCACCGGATCCCATGACATATTGATCGACTTGATGGGCCCAAACGGTAGGAAGGCCTGTCTGATAGTGTCCTCCTTCAGCTCAAATGAAATGCTCCCGACGTAAACCCTTAAAATAAACAAGCTTCATCAATATAGTCGCCTTGGGTGATGGTGAAATAAGCTAAGAAACACTTTTGGCCAAATTAAATTAAACATACTATTCTGACCAAAATTAAATGTAAATTCTTGTGGTGAAATTGAACTTTCAATAGTGAAAAGGAACATGCCTCTTAGACTATTTCATTGATAAAAAAAATTGTATGGACGTTCATTTAAATACGTTTAGCACTTGACAGAAAGTTCACCTTCTCGTAATCTGCTTAGACTTTTCACCACAAGAATTTAAGTTTAATTCTAGTCAGGATAACATGTCTAATTTAATTTGGCCAATGTCATTAGTGGCATTTCACTGATTGCAAGTTTCGTAAATTGAAACCATGGAATAGCAAAATAGATCAAAGGCTGTGGTAGTTTTAATTACGCTGCGATAGTACATAAAGAAGTAGAGTGATACCTGCACATGAGCGCGAGTGCCTGTTGCCTCTGGACCTGCGTCCGCTGCGAAGCCATCTGCTGCTGCTGGTGAGCCAGGGTCTGCTTCATGAGCACCATCTTGATGGACTGCTCCATGGCATACTTCTTGGCGCGCGCAATCGCCTCTGCCTGTTCGCTGTTCAGCCGGGGCAGCGCTCCGCCCAGGATGGCCGGCAGTATGGCGCACTTCGCACCGGGACCTGCACAAATAAATATACCATTGTAGGGTTCTTGATTGTAGTTATGGGTGCAGTGGTTGTGCTCATCAGGTGGTATTGTGTTCACAGAGGGGTTATACGAGGTGTGGCAGAAAAATAATGAGTATTTGTGTGTAATAATTATAATCCATGTTAACGCCTTCAAAGTAGTTCATTTGGCCGGCTATACATCTGCGAAGGCTTGTTTTCAAACTTCGTAGCAATGCCGGAAGGCTGCAAATGGAATTGTCTATAGCTCCTCGGACTTTTACGTTATCAACAGTAACAGAACGACAACCTTTCAAATGAGTTCTGATTTTAAGGAACAAAAAGTCACAAGGACTGAGACCAAACAAATAGGGGTGTTGAGGAACCGCAAGAATACTTTTATCAAAAACTGGTTGATGGAGGCGAGCGTGGGACATCCAAGTGTTTGCAATGTCTCATCTGATACAAAGAATCATTTCTGTAAGCTTTCAAGAACTTCTTTATAACTTGGTTGACAGTTTGTTGGTTGAAACTTGGTTGAGGTTCGTATTCCATTGCTTCTCGGCCCTCCAAAAATGCTCTGCACCTATAAAGAACTTGTGCTCTTGATATGGAATGTTCTCCATAGGCTTGTTGCAATTTTACTTATGTCAAATTCACAAATACGCCAATCTTAACACAAAATTTGATGGCATTCCATTTTTGGTAGTGCACTACAACACAACTTTCGCTTTTCACGCTCTCTATGGCCATGTAGTGTCTGCACGAGTTTGAAACTTTTACTGCGCATTTACGAAGGACTGACATCCAAGGTATGTGAATGGGAAGCTTGCAGGGTTGGCAGAACGCTCTCTCTGAATTTAGTCAATACTTATCTGTCACATTTCATACATTTTATTTTTCTTGATATGTTTATTCTTGATTATTTTTTCACATAATCGCCATCCCGTTTATCGCATGTGAAGTGCACAAGTTTCTTTATGCCCTCCTCAAAGAACTCTCCCGCCAGCTCCTTCCCCCACTTCAGAATCTCTTTCTGCACCCGCTCGTCAATTAAAAATTTACTTTCACCCATGTGTGCCTTCAGGGTGGTGAAAAAATAAGTCAGGAGAATACGGGGGTGGTTTAAAACGTCCCAACCGAATGAGTCCAAGAGCGCCTTGGTGGCTAAAGCTGTGTGAGGATGGGCGTTGTCGTGCAACAAACCAACTCCTTTCGTCAGCTTACCCCTCCTTTTGTTTCGAATGCTCCTTTTGGCTTTTTAGGGTCTCACAATATAGTTGTGCATTGATGGTCTCCCTCCTGAGGCAGAAATTTGACTAAAATGATGCCTTTTCGGTCCCAAAACACTGAGGCCATGATTTATTTGCCCGAAATTGTGGTTTTGATTTTTTGACAGATAGGGAATCGTTGTGACGCCACTGTGACGACTGTCTTTTTGTAGGCGTGTAATGAGCCACCCATGTTTCATCTCCAGTCACAATTGAGCTCAGAAAATCCTCACCTTACAATTCAAGTCGCTCAAGAAACACTGTCGCTATTGACCCAATTTTTCTGTCAGCTGTTTTGGGACCCATCTCGCGCACATTTTCCGGTATCCCAGCATTTCTGCGATTGCCTCGTATAAGAGTTCTGGAGGGTTGTGGAAACATCCACTATTCAAACATATCCACCTCATTGGGCGGTAATGCATTTACGAGGTGCACCACCCTCCCAATTGGACCATAATTGCCCGTGTGGTCAAGTATGGTCCAATTTGGGCCAAACTACCAATTACCACCCGGTCAGTGTGGTAGTTGACAGGGTGCAACAGAGAGTGGATATGTGCCCTTAACTTGTAGGCAAAGCAAGAGCAAGAGGCTGAGAAACCTCAGGAAAATTGTCATCTAGACAGAAAAACGGTATTTATTTTGACTCAAATCTTCCATTGGAGGACCACATTCGCATGAATCGATTGGAGTTTCTCTCATCTCAGGGCCTTATACCGAATAAGGTACTCTCAAAAATACGAGTAACGCTACTGAGGCTCACGAATCCTATTCTGCACTGTTCCAAAGAATTTATTTTGTAACATTTCTTGCTCGCTACAGTATTTGGAGTAAAAAGTTTCCGGAGTGCAAAAGACCTTACACAGCAAAAGCAGTCAATCCGAATGAATGAACTTTCTAAACACTTGGACAAATTCCATAGATTTGTACGTTTTCTAAGTATTTTTATTACCTAATCCAGCAATACTTCTTATACTTGTGAAGCACAAATAACATTACCGCAATGACAAAGTCCTTGCTGTTATTCAAGAGGTAATTAGACTCTCAGTGGCTCGTGCCAATAAAGGTCTGCCAGTACCCTCCAAACCACCAATACAGTTTGTGCGGCCACCTCAGTTTTTGGGTCCAAGGGCAAAAAACATTCCACTACAAAATCTCTCAATAATCGATAAAGCTTCAGATTGGATTCTGGAGGTCGAGTCGGTCTCTAGGCAGTATCAATTCCCTGAAAGTCTCGGATGCACAGCCCTCCGTCCAAATATAATTCTTTACTCCCTATCTCGGAAGATGACCCATATTGTAGAACTAACTATTCAATGGGAATCAAATATACCAAAAGACCACTAGTACAAATTTAATAAATACTATGATTTAGCAAATGCCGTCAACCGGAACGGCTTCACTGTTCACTTTCACGCGGTGGAGTTGGCGCTCGTGGCCTCCCAGCCAAACCTCTGTTTCATCTCTAAGGATCTTGGTCTTTCCAGGAATATAATTAACTTCTTCCTAGAAAAATATCTAAAACTGTGGTTTCCGCACGTCAAATTCTATGGCTTCAAAGGGGGAGTAAATGGGTGATAAGATATATACTCACATGTGACAAGTTAGCTGTCTTAAACCTACCACAGCCGGTTGTTAGTCCGGAGTCCACCGCTCACCCCCCCAGAAGTGTAATAATATTATTATGATGGACGGTATTTATTTTTTTATTATATGTAGGTATATATTATAGATTACATGATTTGGTCGGAGATTCCTGCCCATAGCGACTCTAATAGAGGGCCAACAATACAGATGCTCAGAAATATGCAGAATCCAATGTACTAACCTGTGTAGACTTCTCCTCTCTGATGAAGGTCATAAATGGGAGGTTCGGTGAACATCATTGGTATGCCTGAAAAATTAAAATATCGTTGAATCGACTGATCGTCAGCTGATGAAAAAGATGACCATAAAATAATATTTCAATATCAAAAGGTGCAGAAACACTCGGGACGAACATTATCTAGGTATACAATTGTTGGGTCGGCGTTTGAGGATAGAGGCAACGTCGGATATGGCTGATGCTGTAAAAAAATTATCGTACAGTTTGCAGTCGAATTTAATGCCAAAGTCGGTTACTGTCATCACTCGACGGAGCTGACACCCCGCTAGTAAGTAGTTGTGATTGAGGTGAGCCACCAACCTATTGAATGTCATCACCAGACATTTGGAATGTTGATATTAAAATGCGCTGCAGTGATTTACAAGTTTGGACGCTACCAGTTTGGAAAAATAATTTCAGATCTCTTCAAACGATAGACACAATGCCGTTGTTGCACTACTGCTGCTGACACTTTCGATGAAGATATTGATAAGGTGAGGACCAAAGAAACGAACCATTATACTGAATATATTGCTTGTTTGAACATAACTTAAGGGCCACCAGTTTAAATGGCTAATTAGTTCAAATTTAATCAATTGATCAGTGTCGGTATTATTATCAGGTCGCAATTGAGAGTCACTGATCATTGCTCATCTCTATATTTTGTGCTTTGTCATCGTCTAACTCTACTCCCCTCTAGTTCGTCAGTCTAATAGCCACCACTGATGAAGAAGTACGCAGTCGGCGATCTCACTACCAATCCACCGGTAAGTAACCAACCCTGACCTAATCACAAAGAGCGAGCAGTGGTTATTTTGTGATCCAAAAAGCCTTACAATACCTAAAAATGTGGGGACCCACATTTTTGAACATTCGATTTGGATTTTTAGTCTTCCAGCCAGCTGTTTAGTTGGTATTGAATAGTCATTAAATTTGTATTTTTTCCATTTTGCAATGTTAATTATTCCAAATTTTGGACTGACGGCGACGACTTAAGTGACAAGGTTCCTTTTTATACTTTTATTTACAAAATTTCACAAAAACTTATTCAAAATCCGAAAATAAACTCAAACAAACTCTCAAATGTGACAGACAGATCGAACTAGCTGCCTGACGAATTTTGAACGACTGACAAAGAACGATAATGTATCGAGTTTACTCAAAACGTATGTCCAAATTTTGTCAAAATACACTAATCCCAAAAAATAGGCACTATTTCGGCGGGCACTGACGGTCACAATAATTTCGACACAATTTCTGGGATAGTCAGTGCAGAATAAAAGGAGTTCTGTTGAAAAAACAAAGTAGGATAATTGGCCCAAGATAACATCATTATCAACCCTGTCAAAGGCATTCCTTAAAATTCGAAATAGGCGACATCTACTTGTTGGTCCCTGAGTTTGTTGCCACATAATTATGACAATGACAGTCAAAAAACTAGGCCCATGTCATGCTTCAGAGAACTTATCAATCCGAAGGATAGGAAAATATGAAAATCTAAGAGGAAATAAAGCAACCAGACTATATAGTACTATATACATATGCTCAGACAGCTAAGCAGATCTGAAAACACTAAATGCGAAGTAACATCCAAACAAGCCTGGGATACAATCAGAATCCTTATTGAACTGTCTTCTACAAACATGATAACTCTTGCGTGCGTACAGTTATATAAAAGGAAATGAGGAATCAGATGCCCTGGCCAGGGAAGCGCTTTGAACCCTTTCCTGTGTCTAGAGCCGGCAATAGGCATATCAAACTGTCTCCTAAAAATTGCCACCAAAACGTGGCTGGGAAGAAAACAGGAAATCTACTGGGGAAATGCGCCTGGAAGGATGCAATCCAAAACTGCCCTTCTCAAATATATCTGAAGCCAGTGTTGGGAGGTGCCATAATGAAAAAATTAAATACATCAAAATTGAAAAATTTCGAAAACAAGTCACTAAAATGTATAGATAAAACCAAATTTATACCAAAAAAAACCTATTCAGCTAGTGACTGCTAGGTCAAAGCGATATTATATAGTAAAATTACCAATGTCTTAGAACCGCACTTTCACCAATCAAATAATTTTGCTCCATTTTGTAGCAGTCATTCATCGGACACACTGAATGCAGGTACCATTTATTTTCTAAAAATCAGATATTATCGGCAATATCAATTAACAAATTTAACACACATATTATTGATATCCTTTTTGTATATTTCAATTTAACTTTTGCATACATTTTTTCTGAAGATGAAGTTACAACAGCAATTTAAATTCAGTAAATAATATCTATATCACAGAATCAACTGTTTCAATGGACATTTTATTTCTTAGTTTATCTTTTGTAATATTTTGTAATAGAAAATGCTCTTTCAATTGTAGCGTTAGATAAAGAGAGGCTGATCAATGAAAGGGCTAATTAAGAAATATGCCTAAAACATTTCTCATTGACGGCATTTTCATACTGAAACATCTCTGTCGGGATCCCTCAACTGCAGGTGGCTCTTATAAGAGCCACATATGGGTAATTTTGGGAGTCAGCCGCAGTCGATACACAATAAGCTTGCATATTGGTGATAATGGCTTCACTAAAAACTCTAAAAGACTTGGGGGGGAAATGTCACCAAAATTTCAGTCACTAAATTTGTTGCAGGGTCTATATATCACTAAATTTAGTGATGAAATCACTGAACTACCAACACTGTCTGAAGCATTGCTCAAACTGGACAAACCCCAAATAAGAAAAGTGTCAGTACTAATGACAGGATAAAACACCTCACAAATTGGAAAGAGGACCGATCCTCTTTGCAGGAAATGTGAAGAGTGAGACCACTCTATATGATTTGTGCGAGTGCCGCGCCTTAGCTAATTTAAGGCTAAAACAATTAGGAGACCCCGGTGTGAATAAGAAGCTAAACTGAAGAGAGTGAACTACTGAATGCGGTTCGTGGACACTCAAAACCAGTGTCAGCGTCCCACTTCAGACGCCGGCGGCATTAGGCAGTGGCTACACCATTAGCCGCCGCCCCCAGGAGACGAAATCAAAAGAAAAGCAATGAAGAATAATTTCAACGTACTCCGACATTGCCTCCCTCCACATAAATCTACCGCTTAACACAAACATTACACTGTACATCTCAGCGCTTAAACTACAATTATTTTACGTTTTATATTGATATAATTGATGTCTTATTCATGTACATTTTGCAGTGGGCCAATGGAGACGCTAGTGGCCCGTGGATTACTGGACTATGGAGGTGTTGCGCGGCCGTTCGTCCATAGCGGCAGCATTCGCACCTCACACCTACAAAGCCAAACAAACAGAAAAAAAACCAACGCTTAACACTGGCACTCTTCGGGGCTTTTGTTTATAAAGGAGATGGATGGACGAATGCAGCAATTTGGCATTGTAGTAACCGCCGGATATGTAAACCGGGGAATTTTATAAACTTTTTACGACTACATTTCTTTCGATTGAGCAAACTGTTTCAACCTTTTCGCTATGGTGAACTCTCGAGATGTAACGTCGATGCTTAAGAATACCCTAATGAGGCACTTCAACCTCATTAGGGTATGACCCTTTCTTCTGCCTCATTAGGCACTGAGCCTTGTCATGGAACTTTGCATAGTGTTAGATCACAGTATCATACATGGGGCAAATTAAGTTTCGAAAAATGTTTAATTCGAAAGTTATTACGCTTTGTTTATAAGTTAAATATAAATAGAGGAAAGGTGTTATTACAAAATGTTTGAGAATCCCAGTTTTAAACCAATAACTGTGTCCGTATGTCTTATGAAAGACGCGCATGAGCGTCTGTATTCGAGTAATGAGCATTCATTTCACAAAAAGATCTTTTGAACAGACATCGCCGGAAGTTTCCGATAATTTTAAGACTACTGGTGCCTCGTTACCAAAATAATATGCATCCAGAAACACTTTTTTTCTCATATTAAAACTAAAGCGAATCAAGTTTTCCCCTATATCACTCAACGAAAAGGTTAAAACTGAAAAAGCTACAATCGTAAAGTAACGATGTTAAGTTCGAAAGCCGCAACCCTGAAACAGAAAGCAGAAATAAAGAGGAAGGATCTCAGGAACGGACGATGGAGAGGATGATGTGAGTGTCAATATAATGAGGCCGCACCACAATGGAAATTTGTCGTTCTGTAGCCAAATCGTCCGCCGGAAGACTAAATATAGGAAGGCTAGACCGTACGCTGCAAACAATAAACCAAAATTACATAGCACTGCAATAGTACACTTTTACACATAACAGTCATACAATGACATATATTCACTTAATAATATACCTACTTTAAGTATAGTCACTTAAAGAAGTATTTGACATAGCTGAATATATTTTAAAATGTCTACTATATGCTAAATCGAACATTAACGACTGAGAGTTAAGGAACGGGCACTGTTGCAATAAACGCAGCCGTGATGATGTTGTCCTCCCAAAAGTGTAACCCATACAAACTAAAAAGTCCTTTGTATATTAGAGCTTCGTGCTCTTTAACCAGCTACAGTCTGGCAAAAAAAAGATAGACATTAATTCGACCTGAGGAGGAATATTTTGATAGGGCTATACTAATCCTTATGTCTGATGAATTGTCTGTTAGTAATGTTCAGGAAATTGCATTCATTTTTTGTTTATTCTCGCAATTTACGTTCTTTTGCGTTAAAAATTAACAAAACTATTTGAAGCGGATAAAGAAGTCATTTTCAGTATCTACAAGTAAGTACAAACGGAGCTGCCATGGAATTCACCGACCAAGGTCGGGCCCATCATAATACTATTTTATTTATT
>JAOPUG010000125.1:1982391-1998325 GCA_027564375.1 Micropterix facetella
GATTTTTGCTATTATTATTGACGGTCTATAGCGGACTGTAGCGAAACTAATATAGATACCGCTATAATCAGTACTTGGCAAGTCCGATAGATAGCAGATGGCAGTGCCAGTAAGAAATTTCTTTAAAATAAACGTTGAATTAGTTAAGAGCTTTGTTCATATCGTGTGTTCCACGACACCTCTGTCTTTTTTTAATAATCTGAAAGGATATTTGTTAATTAAATAGATCAGGATAAAACAAAATTTAAATTAATTACTCACTCATAGTCTGCATTTGCATAACAGTGTCCAGAAAAGCTGCATTCTATAGCAGAGCAGGCGTAGTTAGGTTCCACCTCCTGTTTTTGAGTTTTATTTTTAAGTATGTAAGTAGCGTTGAAGCCGTACATGTCCAGGAGTCCAAGGACGCGCAGATGGGATCCCTCGATCTGGTTCACAGTGAGTTCAATCACAAGATAAGGGCTGGTCACCTGAAATAAACAAAGACAGTTCTAAGTCATCTATACATTTATAGGAGCGCAGACACGAAGATTGATTACATATCGACGCCCTGGGCAATAAAGTGGGACGTGATGTTACGCGCACTACAAGTTACCCCCAATTATGGATGAGGTAGTGCTTAGAACATGCTATTTTGCATATGCATACGCACGCAATTCTCTCTTATGGATTCAAAGTGTGGGGTCGCGCGATAGACCATGACCTCATCCTTGGTATGCAGAAACGGACTGTGCACATAATTACTGCAGTGTTTTCGGCCACTTCAGCAAAATATGACTGTCACTTCAATACATATAATGAAATTTGCCGTTTACGTGAGCAGGTACCAGATGAGGCAACTGCAAAGTTTTACCATTGACAATGCTTTCTATAGCATTGTTCCCCAATATATGGTAACGCATACCCTCGGGGGTACGCACAGCAAGCTATTGACTAAAGCAATTAATAGTAATTCATTTAATCTCTTACGACTGCAAAAATTGGTTAACTACCCAGATATTTTCACCAAACAAAATGAGCTGAATCTGGAATTTTAAGACCAGGATAAAACCATGTGTACTATGCGGAAGAAAGTTGAATCAACCATAATTAAAAGTCTCTCTGGACATCGTTGTTTGGCATATTTAGCAACATGCCGAGTTTCCAAATCTAAAGCTTGTTCATCATTGAATGAAGACATAAAATCGAAAATAAGACAACACTTGCAAAAATCTAGTGATAGTCATTCCTTCTACCATCTTCTACCCCTGTATTTCCAAAAGAGACATAATAGACATCTCACGCAACAATAGGCTAAGTAGCGGTTTGGCGGAGCAATCGCTGGTTATTTTTGGGCCGACCTGAAGGACGTTTATCCAGTTAAGAAATCAGCTTTAATAAATACTACCATTTTGCATGATGTACCGTAGGGAAAGTAGATTTTCTGCAATAACAAACATAAAAATCAAACAACCACAGCGACTTTGTCGAAGACGACTTAAGGCTGAGGCTTACTAAAAGCACAGTATACAGACAAAAGCTTCTTTAGAAAAAAAACGTATCTAGCGACGTCATGAGTCACGTAAGAGCTACCACAAATTGTAATACGATAACTAAACAATTGTATCACAGTCGCCATCCATGTCTTTAAACGAAATTGCCAAAATTAGTAGTCTCGAGCGATAATCATATGGCCGCCACTCCTCTAGAAAACAGTAACAAACACAGCGCAGAAACATTCACTTATTACTGCCCTGAGCCATATGACAGCAAATCCAGACGTTTTTCTTTACGTACCCGTCTGCTCACTTCCCTCACACCCTATCCCCGCCACTCCTTGCCACCCGAGCGCTTACTGTTATATCTGTATACTGTGCTAAAAGCAATATGATTTAGAGACTTGCACATTTGTCTAATTAAAAGGCATGATATATGAATTTTGCTATTATTATATGTATTATTAAATAATAGTAATAATAATTAATATTAGAATAATAATTATCCCAATCGTTGAGATTGGGATTTCAAATATAATAAATGTAGGGGGTACGCGTGTTTAGGTTCTTTTACAAAGTTGAACTATTTGAGAACCACTGTTCTATAACATGTATGATTTTATTACTTTGAGAACCCGTCTATAGCAATTGTGGTGAGACACGGTTTGTTTTTAAAAAACCTATGTATTCAAAGAATGTTTAAATTTATACTTATATTTATATTGTAATAGCAATTATCTATGTCCCCATAACTGTGAAAGTTTTTTTAAGACAATACAATGATTTGATTTGATTTGATTTGAGTCAGGGGTAGACCTTCACATTAATTATTATTAGATTTAAGAAAAAGAAGATTTATGTGCAGTTGTGAAGAATTTTTATACGATAGATGTAGATAATGTTGTTAAGAATTATAAATGAAAAGTTAAATAAAATAAAATTGGGGTTCCCACTTTAGGCAATGTACTGAGCAAGAGAAAGTAGGCACGGGAGGGGTCGATGGGGGGGGGGGGGTGAAAAAATGATAAATGAAATGAAGGAGTAAGTTTATTGCCTAGTTTTGTACACACTCTACACCAAAAGATGTAGTTTAAATTACAAAATACTTTCACTGGTGTAATTTAAATACATACATAAAATACACTTATTACCCGTGTATTTAAAATACAAACTGTAAAATATAAACTGTAAATATAAATGGTTGTATTACAACCATTTCTGCAAAAAAAAAATAACAAATGTGATACGAAAACTCTCAAACTTAAAATTTTTGTTCAGAAGATAATACTAAAAGACAAATTGAAAACTAGTAGCATTGATTATAATATAATCAATGCTATTAGTAAGCTGGAACGATAACGTACTTTTCAAAATACTAGCGCTGGTCTCAGATCAGTTCGTATATTGCAACACCTAGTCAGCTTTTAAAACCGGCGAATAAAACTAATAAGTGAAAGATTTTTTTCTAATCGAAAAACTCGTTTGAAAGTTACGGCCCGTTAAACTAATCAGCTTTGGATTTTGTAACTCAAGAATGCACAGCGGATTTAAAAAATATCTTGATTGTCTGTTTTTTGTATTAATTTGGATAGCTACTAAAAAAAATATTAAAAGAAAATGGATTCTTACCGCGTGGAACTATTGCGACTGTTATGGACGCTGCATACGGGTAGTTCAGTTTCTACCGCCGCGACGCCAGGTGGCATCATCGCTAGTCAGGTTAGGTTAATAAATATCTTATAAATATATTAAATATCGATATCGTAAGAAATCGATATTAAACCACAATGTTTGAGAAATACGTAAAAACGTCGAAAATGCATTTTAAATAATTACTAATAAAATAATAATAAAACTATAAAGAGACGCCTAAACATAGAAATAATAAATTAAATCTTCGACTATTATGATTGTCCACAATAAAATTATATATGGCAATTATTTCCTAAATTTGAGTTGACAGTGTCGCCGCTGTCAGTCGGTCGATAAATATTTTGAGGTTATATTTTGTAAACTGCGTCTGTTTTTATTACATAATTCTATAAATTTCGAATCAAAGTCGTAAGCCACAAATGGCGCAGGGACCACAGCGCGATCTGTTGAAGATAATATGGCAGAATTTCAAGAATTCTCTAAAGCCACGCCGTTTTACCGGGGATTACATAGGTATTCACTAGTTTTGTGATAGTGCTTTGCTATTTTAGCCCGTTTGCGCTGAACTCATGGTAATTGTTTTTCTAGGTAAAGACTACAATGGCAATAGATTCTTTGAGATTCCGCCGCAGGGTGCTCGGCACAAACCGGCAAGATACTTTGAAGCCCCAAAGGGCGGTGACTTTACCAATGAAATCACTGGGGAATGGGAGTCTTGGCTACGACATCGCAGGTTCTTATTCTAATCTTTCATGGACTTTCTTAACTCTGCAGTTGTCACACCCCTAAAAGTTGTCTACGTGAACTGAAATCCGCAACCGTTTTACACCTTACATTAGTGTGCAAATTAATGTGAACACAATAATTAAAAAAAATGTATATGTTTGTGTTGTAAAATGTATTATTTCCCCATGGATTTCTGGAAAATGCATAGATAAACAATAAAACCTACGAGATGTGACAGAAAACTGATGAGACTGGAATACTGAGACTGATCTGGCAACCCTGCGAACTTCCCCTTCACATAGCTTGTATGTTAGTCTCTCCTAGACACTGAACAAAAGAAATGAATTGAAACTTCTTTATTGCACACTTTACCAAACAGTTTGCATGTACAAATAGTGAACTTATTTTATACACAATATCTTCCAGTTAACCATTGCAGGTAGTTTTATTCAATTTCTGAGCGTGGCAACTATTTACATAATACATAGACAAATTAATAAATCATACATAACTAAATAATAAATAATAAAGGTGTCGAACTCAGCTTGCGATGGTTTCACTGAACATGTCCGGGCCCCTTGGCAGTATAGGAGGGCGTCAGACGAGGACGGTACTAATGAGCGGCCACTCTACAGTTCTCCAGCGCGCGTGACGTTTCAGCTTGCTACAAGCCCTCATCAGCTAGTCTGCGATGACTAGGACGCGGAGAACCACCAGTCTCACCCTCGAACTTCCTCTCTCTACCGATCCAAATTCTGTAGGATGCCTCCAGTGACGCTTTTGAAGTTGTTGCGCTTCTGCTTTGTAGCAAATCTGACGATGACCGATTTATTTTTTTCACTGTAGTTTCTTCTGTTAATGTAGATTATATGCTTCTGCTCCAATGCAAAGTCAAGTATGTCACTAATATTTACCATCGATTGCATAAGATTTTCATAGGGCTGTTCCGGGAGACCTCCTATTTCCACTTCCTCTATACTTTGATTCTCCAGCAGATCCAACTTTTCTTCTAGGAACGATATACGCTTCGCGAGTAGAACATATTTTTCCTCTACTTGTTTCATCTTCATGCATTTCTCCTCGACATTCTTAACCCTAGCTAGCAAACCGTCATATTTTGTTGACATTAAATTAATTGCTTCCAATATAGCAGCATTCTGGGATGTCAGCTCCGTGCATTTGAGTAAAAGTTTATCCTCCACTATGCCTGCTATATTGATCTTAAAATCATCAAGGGTTTTTTTTAATAGATCATGGGTAAGATACGTGACATTTGACGGATGTGGTGATGATGAACATGAGGGTATATCAGGAACACTCGAGCATTGGCTCTTACCACTGACTGTCAATGGAGACAGGCCTCTCAGCGACGGCTTTTCCAAGCACGGTACACATTTCCACATTTTCATTGCGCTTTTGTTTAGTTTCCTAGGCATACAGCCGTTATTCATCAGTATTTGCAGATTATGCATTTCAAAGCATCTTCTGAATCAAGAATAATTACTTTCTCGCATTTCTTACAATCCATTTCATTTCTGTATTTTTATACGAATCAATATTATTATTTTTTTCAATGCACTCTGCCGGCTACCTATGTAACAGATTGTAGTGATTGATCGGCTTGCTGATAGATGATAGATTCACAGATGTCAATAGATGGCGTTGTTTACTCTACAAGCGTAATAATTTATTTTTGTTTCGATTTCTCTCGATGCCGCGGCTCGGCGCCTAGTACTCCGCAGGTTGTCTTATTTGAGAGAGAAAAAATGACAAACCGGGCCAAGATTTGAACCCGCGTACACTTGCTTCGAAAGTGTGCCGACAAACCCTGCATCCACCTGCCTGTTGAAGTTCCGTGCCACTAGAAGTTTTATATTTAAGTTCCGTGCCACTAGAACAAATTTGCGGCAGCTTTGAAAAAAACAGCGGCGATGATTTAATAGATGACAAGACAATTTTTGGTAGGTATTATATTTCACGAATTTGATTGTTTTAAAACACCAAAAAGTTCACATACTTGAATTGATGGATACAATTTTTCACTACTCACTGATGTAATTTATTACTGGCTTTAATATGTTTAAAAAAACACAGATTTATCACATTTGAAATACTTTAAATATCGTTAATAATGAGAGATTATGAGAGATTATATTAATTATATATAATTATATTATAATAATACGTTAGCACGCTTGCTCATGAGGGTAATTGACTTCTCTCAACCAGTATTTTACATCCACAAACTCCTTGCATGACGGGATAGTTTATTTGTAGATTTCCCCCATTGGGCTAGGTTACTCGGGTCGGAAAGAGTAAGTTAGAATGAATTTAGGTAAAACTTGACGAGATCAGGGGACCAGTTGTATATTATGGATTTCCACTTTGATGCAGGGGGATGCAGAAATCACCCACAGTTAGCCAGTCGTTTTGCATTTCTAGGTTCAGGGTGTGCAGTTTGAATCCTTGCTCCATGTCCTGAGCAAAATCTTCAGTATTTATTTATCAAATTTTGCTGTTTCCATACACAGTCCAGATCTATTGGTGCAGGTACCGACTTGGAATGATTTGTAGAAGTTCAGTTCTAAGTTGAATTCTAGTTCATCTGATAGTGATATCTTGGGTAAGGCTTGAATGGCACTATCATTGGCCTTTGAATATACATCGTTTGGTTATTCTCGCCTTTTGATAGAATGTCGATGGTTTCTTGATGTTTAGTCCAAAGTTATTGTGAGATCTGTACAGTGTTGATGGGACAGCCAGATGAGCCAGTCCAAACCATGATTTCAGGAATCTGGTCACCTAAGTGTCTAATTTAGTCAGGTTTTGCTTAGAGAAGTCATAGTCGTATTAATATATGAAAAAAAACTTGGTGTTTTGTAGTGTGTTACGATATAGAGCAGCGAAATTTGGAGCAAAGATCCTACAGAAAGTTTTGGTGGTCACCCAGGTTTGCAGTGAGAGACAGAACGCGGCAAACCGCACTGTAATATTTATGACCACTTGATAATAACACCTGCGAAATCGGTTTAGCTAATTATTAATGCAGGATTATTATAATTAAACGCATGAATCAGATTTGCTGTAAAAATAAGGTTAAGAGTAAATTAGATGTTAAATAGCAGCATATAGAGTTTTGGTATTTTAATCAGATGTAAGTTAACTACCCAAGTGTATGAGAAGTGAACGTGCAGAAATTAGAAATCGTAATAATGCATTAGTATGTAATTTCATAAAGTTCAGTATACCCTCGCTATAGCGCTATCTCGTTATACCGCAGATTCAGATATAACATGGGAGGTAGCAGCTTTACTCAAATTTTATTACTCGGGGGCGGCTGAAGCGGCCCGTTTCGTTCATTTTGTCAGTCATAAGCCGGCAGTTGATCTGCAAGCTGAACGGTCCTACGTTCTGCGTCTGTACCGCGCGTGCCAAACCGCTTACAATTACGCGCAATCACAATGAGTACAAGGAAAGCTTACAGTGTTAAAGAAAAATTGGAAATTATCAACAAAGTGAAGAGCGGTATTTCTAAGGCATGTTTAAGCAGAGAGTTGGGAATACGTGAGGGTGCAATATGGGGCTGGATGGCAGAAGAAAACAAACTGAATTAGTTTGTTGATAAACTCGACGAAGATTCCAGACTTACCCGTAAAAAGATCAAGCTCAGAAAACCAAATTTTAGACAAATGTGTAAAAGCGGATGGTACAGAAGATATTCGTCCGACCTAATGATTGTTGAGACGGTTTGCGGTGAAGGAGAGACGGAGAAAGAAGAATGTATGGAGAAATACCTGACCATACTTCTGATATGCTACCTACTACAAAAAAGACATTACAAGGCATAGAAACAGTAATGAGATGGGTGGAAACGCAAGAAAATATGGACTAAATGAAAGTGTTACAACTTGTGTCACCCACATAAAAGACACATGCTAAATAAACTAGCTAAGTTTAAGCAGAAGATTGCAGATTTTTTTAATTGAGCTTTTGTGAAATAAACGTTTTGATTGATTAAAAAACTTTCACTGGTTAAAACATTATGCTTTTTAATTACTGAATATAATATGGCTACTGAATATAATATGCACATAAGGTAGTGAATACATTTAGATCTGAAGTGTACCTGTCCATGGGAGAACTATTGTATTGTCTTTCATTATTAATGCGGTTCAGCGTATAACGCGGGTTCACATTATCGCACCAAAGCCGCGTTAAAGCGAGGGTCTACTGTATGTGTAGTCAAAATAGAAAGAGAACTTTAAGATATGCCTTGTTACTTAAGAATAATTAATAAGACAACTAGAATGAGCATCACTCGTCCAAAACTTAGCATAAAAGAATGGATTATAAAGGAATGGTCGTTCTTAGCCATTTTTAGGCCGGAGTGTAAATTCACACAGCTACTGGAAATCAGCCAGATGTAGTGCCACATTCTTTCTTATTATTCGGTTCGGTTAGACCTGGCTCGAGCGAACGAAAGTGAAAGCATGTAAAATAATCAAAATAAAGACAACCTGCATCTGAAATAATGATAGCTTATTTTCCTTCGACGGCAGAACCTCCTCGGTGACCGACCTGCGAAGCAACCTAATTGACCACAAAAAAAAATATTCAGAATGGCGAGATTTATTGCATGGCAATCAATTTCTTACCTATATGGTCGCTTTGCAATTCAATGTTATGAAATAACTTATTTTTGTAGGAAATTCCCTCCGACCGAAGAGGAACTCTCGCAGAACCTCTCCATAATAAACATGAAGAAAGTGAATTCGAAAAAATTGGAAGAGGAGCGTGCGAAAGAGCTGGAAGCGCAGGGGCTGCCGACGCAACCGGCCATCCGCGACAAAGGCTACGAAAGCTACCCGAAGTACGAAGAATACGACTCCGGAGATCCTTCGAGACACAATAAATAGAAGTAATATTATTTTTAGAAATAAATGATACGTTTGAGTCAAAGCTCTTCTCTTTCTTTTTTAATTGTCTTACTTGCATTGTTTATCTAGCA
The DNA here is from genome assembly GCA_027564375.1 of Micropterix facetella. Taxonomy (NCBI): domain Eukaryota; kingdom Metazoa; phylum Arthropoda; class Insecta; order Lepidoptera; family Micropterigidae; genus Micropterix; species Micropterix facetella. The sequence continues at coordinate 1,991,254 of JAOPUG010000125.1, forward strand.
CTTTGGTCACCCTTTTAAACAAATGTGGACTACTATCCGCAGTGGCGGTGGAAGAATGCTTCTTTCTGAGCATTTGATTCACTACGGCCACTTACTGCATGCTCGTTATTGCCGGATCCTTAGAATTGGACAGAATCGCAGTTTTGGTTATTTATTTATAGAAATAATTATTTTAGTTGCATAATCTGAAGATCAAATATAACTTTTCGACTTGACTGCTATGCTTGCTTTCAGTGGGAAGCTACATTCAAGTGTGCTGTCCCTGCTAAAAATTACTGCCCCCCTCCCCTACCCCCCACTAAGAAAAACCTTTTTTTAATTTTCAAAAATATAAAAGGTAATTGACATGTTATTAACATGTAGCAAAAATTTCATCTTAGTGAAAATTTGGTGCCGCGTAAAACTACAAATTTTTTGAAATACTTCCCGTTTATAGAAGATAATTGCCGCTGGTATAAATAAATAATACGTAAATAATAACTCCCATCTTTGTGATCTTTTTTAAGCCAAGGCATCTATAATGATGTTCAAATCTGCTTCCTGAGGTCAAGTTTTCTAAGTAAACATAAAATAGTCCTTCCTGAGGTCACGTTTTCTAGGTATACGGTAAAATAGAATTAACTTCTCCTTTGAAGCACGTCACGACCGCTGTCCTAAACCTACCACAGCCGGTCGTTAGTCCAGAGTCCACAGCTAACCCCCCAGAAGCGTAACAATAGTATTACGACGGGCCAGACTCTGGTTGGTGAATTTCATGGCAGCTCCATTTGTACTTACTTACTCTCCACTTCTTTTTCAGCGGCCGAGCGAGAGAGGTTACATTGATTAGTGTCAAAGCTACGAACCCGCCACCTCAGGATTATTTTTTTTTTCAATGAAATTTAACATTATGAATTTGTGCGAGCGAGAGAGTTAATTGACAGCTCAAAACAAACGGATCGCAACTCTCGCTTGTCGCTCGGCCGCTGCCGGCGAGCAGGTAGAAAATAGCTTGTAGTATGTAACCTCACTTTAAAAAAGCGTGCTTTTTTTTCTTAGCCCGAGCATGTTCTAAGCACTAGTACAAACATCCGAGAAGTTAGAAGACAAAGTAGCGTTTTGAGAAACGATTACTTGGGCTAGTTGTCTTATATTTTCAGCATTTTTTATTTCTAATCCAAAAATGAACCCAAAGCTGACCATTTGCTCTAGAGTCTATCAGATCCCTATTATATTGATCACGTAAACATTTTGACAAATGGCAAAGCTTATTATTTAAAATGTTGGCATGTCAAAACACCAAATTTGTTTAATATTCATTTAAAGGACTAAATCTCTTTCAGCCGGGAAAGTATATCTGTAACTTTTAAATAAACCTAACACTATCAATAAGATAAAATGAATTTATCGAGTGAAGTATGTAACACCCGACGTTTCGGCAATGTTGCAACAGCCGTTGTCCAGGGTAAAATTGTCTATCTTCGCATCACAGTTATAAATTTTACGCGGTAAATTCTTTCTATCTTATTCACAATGTCAAACAACCACGGTAGTCTTCCATTTCATAAACCTAACTCTGTTTTAATTTAAACCTTTTTGCGGTGGTTTATTTTAAATCATTCTATGTAAAACTCATGTTTTTTTTTACGCGTGCAATCATAATGCGATTTATTCCCTCGGCGCAGTCTGGCTATGCATCAAGTGCCCGACGCCATTCCAGCGGATTTTCACCGATATCTCAGCAACGATGCGAGATACAGCAAAAAGTCATTGGAATGAAATGATTCGCCTCGCAAGTTCTACCTGAATCACCTGACTCTCCCGGATTCCCTCACGCGAAACTCCGAAGAGTCCCTACGCTGCATCCTTTTTTCGCTTTTTCTGGCTTTTATTCTTTCTTTCGTAATACAACTCTTTGCCGATATTGCAGTAGTCGTTCAAATTGCAGCCCAGGTAAATAATGTTATCATCAGTCTTTTCCATAAAATCCTGTAAGCTGTAACTGCAAGTGTGTTTACGGCCACTTTGCTGACTATCATGTATTTCGTCTCTGTGGTGTTCAGCTTCAAACAATATTCTGTTGGCCATTAGTACAGTAGCATAGGCATGTTGATATTTACAATATTTATTTGCTACTATGTAAATAAACAAGGAGTGCTATTCAGTCGTTTATTTTTAAAAGCATCATAACATAATAATAATAATCAAAAAGTCATAGTTGTAATAGGAATTAAAGGTCATGTTTTTCAATAAAATAATACATTTTTAAGAGCCCTAGGCTTCATTACATTTTTTGCAGCTGTTGATCTCCATATTATTGTTGAAGAGTTCTTCATTTTTTATTGAAACTTCATAGTTCTGAATGGGCTGGTCCTCGCGGTTCCTGGTAATTGGTGAATCTTGGCTATCGTCGGTGCTAAACAAGTACCAGTTCGACTTATTGTGAAGAAGTGAAAATTTCCACGTTTCAGGTGATGGTTTCACATCCTCAAAAGATTCTGAAAATAAGAAGAAATATTACTATCGTAGTTTTAAATATGTATCATCACATTAAAACAGCATATTAGCGAATATTTGTATTAAATATACTGCAAAGTAAAGTAATGCAACGTATAAAAGAATGATGCTAAGTTAGATTGCTAGTGGAGTAACATTCTCAGTCGGACTGGTTGTCAGAACAAGAGTTTAAATACCGTGCATGACAGTAGGTTTCTGAAATTGAAATTGTCTCAAAAATAGATATGCTTTGTTTTTGACCTGTCTGTAGTATTACGTAGGACAGGCCATAGAGTCTAATGCACGATGTGCGTTTGTTTATTTGTTTGTCCGTCTGTCCGAAGACTACCCGTGATCCGACCTTAATCAAATTTGGTATGCAGCCTCCCTGCGTGACCGTAAGCACCACCAGGTGGCACCGAATTTGATCCGAGTCCCAAAGGTGCTGTGCATCCTGGTTTACTAGGCTTTGAGGAGGATCTGACCAATAGGTAGAGCAAGCATAGCGTATATGGGTATTTTTGGAAATGTGATGAGAGAAACTTATTGGAATATGTTTTAAGTTATTTTGGGGTTACCAATCACGGGGTCAGCCAAAGTTGCTGTTGTATATCGCTATTTTCCTGTTAGCCAGCCGGACCTAATCGACGGAACCGACAAATTATGCACAAGGTATGGGGAATATGTGCACAAAACTTTATATAGGTGGCGTTAGCGTCGATTTGGGCCAAGAAAGTGTGAAGTGAACGATGCACTGTGCGAACGAGTGCGTCGCTCACTTTACACCTCCTTGGGCCAAATCACCCAATACCCTATGGCGGCAGAAAAAGTGGTAGTAACGATCCCCATTGAGAGACGGCTAACAACATCCTTAACTTGGTCTGGGAATGCTGCGAAGCTATGTTTATATATTTATTTATTAATTTTCACTTTAATACTAATGCAGAGTTGTGAATTTACATTGTCTATTACACATAATAAAGTAAATATAGATGCAAAAGAACAGCTCTGAACAGTTTGCTGATGACGGAAAGCTTTCAGTCGCAGGCTGATGAACGAGAAGCATCTGTCATGGGTATTTATTTAGATGCCAAAACTATTGCGAAACTCGCTAATGCTGTTCAAAAGTCCCCAACTGGTCAGTTGAAGCCAACAGCATGAGTACTACTGTTGCTGTCGTAATCTTCTCGCAAGAGGGACTTTTATATTATAAGATGTATTCATGTCAAAATTTAGCTGCTTCTCAAAATCATAAGTACTTACTAGACTCTATCTTCAGGGGAGACGATGATATAGGCGAGTAGAATGGTGTGTTGATAGAGTTCTCCGATACTTTTTCCACTAAAGACATTGCAGAAGGAGTGAAGAAGTCACTCTCCTTTTCATCATCTGAAAACAAAATTTGCACTCTACAATTCAAAGTCATCATCATTATGATCTATATGTATCTCGGTGTATACTATTACTTCTCAACTCTTAGGGTGTGGTGGTTTACATAATCTTGTTACAGTGGATAGAATTAATAATAACAGGAAAAGTAGAGATTATATATTGATAACCTTGTCCCGGCACGTGATTGGTAGTCCCTGACATCCAAAATGGCTTAAAACCTATTCCAATAAGTTTATCTCGTCAACACCATTCTAAAAACATCCATATACGCTATGCTTACTCCACCTAGTGGTCAGATCCTCCTCCATGCCAAGTAAATAGGATGTGCCTGCAGTAGCATCTGCGCAACTTGGATCAAATTTGCTGCCACCGTCATCCAGGGAGGCTGCATACCAAATTTGGTTAAGGTTGGACCACGGGTAGTCTTCGGACATACGGACAAACAAATGTGCAGCATGCATCAGACTATATGTGATACTACTCCCGTCTTACGTAATAGTACGGACGGGGCAAAAAGCAGTTGAGAAGTTTGTTAAAGAAATAAAAAATAAAGCAGTCAAATATCTGCTGCTATTCAAAATAAGGCTCACTGCTGTGTAAAGCAGGTCTACTTGAGCGCTATTTCCAGTACCGTTAAATCCACTTTGGAAAAATATGACATATTGATATGACACTGTTCAAAACCGTTATACCCTAACATTGACACGGAAAAGTGTGCACTTTTCCAAAAGCAGTCAGATTACCTCAGTCTACATTGTCAAAATAAATGATATCAATCCGTCATCCAAAACCAGTTAAATGATCGTCACAATGGCAGATCAAGTTACAAATCAGCCAAAAATCCTCTAAAAATCTTAACCATTGGTCGAAACCTTTTGTATTCATGCCATTTTTTTTATCTATTTTGTTTTATCCATCTGCAATCTTATAATACCATAGGAAGATGTTGAACTCAGCTTGCAATGGCTTCACTGAACTAATTCGTGACCATTGGTAGTATAGGAGGGCGTCAGTTGAGGACGGTACCAGTGAGCGGCCGCTATACAGTTCTCCAGCGCGCGTTACGTTTTGGCTCACTACAAGCCCTCATCGACTAGTTTGCGATGACTAGGATGTGGAGAAGCACCAGTCCTGCCTTCGACCTCCTCTTTACCGATCCATATTCTGTAGGATGCCTCCAGTGTCGTTTTCGAAGCTCTCCATATATGAACTCAACGCCGATCTTGGCAGGCCTAGAATCTTGAAAAGACTGTAGAGTGACTCTGCTGCTAGTGCTCTTGCTCCAAATTTCACGGTGAAGAGATCAGTCTTGAATCCGTTTCCCATCCAGTCTACTAAGTTGCAGTACATGTTTACTTTGAAATTGTGGTCCTTCGGTATGTTACTCTCCCATGGAACTGTTTATCAAGTATCTTTGTCGTCTGTAAGGTTGGTAGTAGACGTCGAATATATCGACTCCTCTTATTGCACAGGTCTGCTAAGTCTAAGCGCTTCAAACGTCTGATGTGATCTTCTGTAGTAGTGAGATTAAAGGCTAATACGTTTATGTGACTCTCGAGTCAATTATATTTCCTGCTGGAACTTTTTACTTCCTCTTTCATGGGTGAGATTTTAAGGTGGACTGTTCTATGTGAACCATGAAGCATTGGCGATTAATCTTAATACATTGTTTTGCAACCGTTATAGGACTCCAATGTTTGAATTTTAGGACGTACCCCATAGCTGTATGCCATATGTTAATATTTTCTAAGGACAGGCAAGAGCTACGTTTCGGATAGCAAAGCAGCTCTTTTAGCACTAGCTTCGAACACTATAAGCTCAAAGCTGGTGCATAACTGCGTGGCACTTTTGAATGCCCTAGGCGAAAAGAACAGGGTAAATCTGAGATGGGTTCCCAATTGTGCAGGGATCGAAGGCAACAAAAAAGCCGACGAACTTGCTAAGGCGGGAGCAAAGGGAACGTTATACCGCCCTGAACCACGCTGTGGCGTATCAAAAATCCTGGCAAACCTAATGCTCAAAACCCAATGTTTAGAACAATCATTTAACACCTGAACAACACGCCAGACTTGGATCATTCTAGAGCGCTAATCAAAGATTACGACCGTAAGACTGCTCACGAGGCTTTAGCACTAAATAGAAACAATTTACGCATGCTGGTGAGAGCGCTCACGGGGCATTGTGACCTGAACAGACTCAACCTCAAGCTCTGGGAGACTGGAGTGTGCAGATACTCCCAAACCGCAGATGAAACTTCTCTGCACCTCGTGTGCGAATGTGGTTTACTGATGCGTAAAAGAAACACCTAACTCAGTGGCTACTACCTCCAAACTGAAAAGGTAAAACAATCCTGCGCCAAAAGCTTACTACGATTCTTAAACGATGCAAAACTATAGTGCGGAGTAGGAGATAGCGATCTCAATAGACCAGAGATGGTTGCAGTGATACAAGGCTCAATAAACCTTGAAACAGTCCCACAACAAAAAAAAAGAAATAGAGCCACGCCCTATAAGTCAATATATGCTTTTGAACTTGGAATTTAGTTGAATTCTCTTGTTTTTCATATGTTCTTTTCAAGTTACCTCCGTTATCCGGGTGCACTCCTAGGTATATTCCGCATTTCTTTTGGGGTAGTCTATCGCCTTTTCACAGCTCAAATGTAACATGATTAGACTCGGATGTGCTAGCCTTGACTAGTGGAACTTGGAATATGTCTAGAAACATTTTCCAAGTCAACCGCAAGAATAGCAGTGTCATCAGTGAAGGTAGTGGTCATAATATCTCTGGTCAGAGGAAGATCTGCAGAGATGATGTAGAGGACGGGGCTGCAGAGATGACGTAGAGGGGGGAAGATCTGCAGATAGTATGGATCTTTAAGGAACCCTAGCTTGAATTTCCTGAAAACTAGACCCTGCTTTATTTTGTCTCACTTATAATGTGCATTAGCATAGTATACATTAGCAATCTCATTAAGATATGGTATATTGTTGTGGGCTAATCCTGTAAATATAAAATATATTTTTATACTGCAAAATGAGCGGTGAGACAAATCAGAGGCATAGGACAAAGGGAATCGTGTAAACCTCTATCCAAAACACTACGTTTCCTCACTGTTTTTGGCATATATGTTCATGAATATATGTTCATATGTTTGGCATGTATGTTCATGAATTCCATAAAAGCATAAATAGTTATGTAAGACACG
>JAOPUG010000125.1:2017185-2032667 GCA_027564375.1 Micropterix facetella
ACAGAATAAAGGCGATTTACTTTGTAATATTGAAATAATTTACCAATTTTGTCTTAGTATCATGCTAGAAAAAGGACCGATTTTTTGTAATCCCGCATAATTGTATTAAAATTCTTTTTCGTGTTCTCACAACCACGCCACAAAATATGCAAAATATAGCTTTTGGCCGACACGGCCTCTTAAGTAGAATTGGTGAAAGTCTGTCAGGATCCATTGCAAAGCTGTGATGAAATCTTTGTGTTTCAAGTTCGATATGGGTTTTTGAGTGCTTCTGATTGGCTTTAACTCCGTTATGCGATTAAGGTTTTCCATAGCCTTTCTTATATTCTTAAACAAAATAACTTCTTTAAAATCATTTTCTTCAAAGGACGTTTTGTACTTTATAGTACCGAAGCTGGCTCTCTGGAACTGTATCCATACCATTTGTGAGTACGGGACATTCTCTCCTGTAGTTGATTTCTTTCGGTGTATGAATGGTTACGTTGGTCCATCTACTAAATCTGTCAGTTTTTTTAAATCAGCTAGTTCCATATTTATGACAGAAATATTGTTCTTGGTGTTAGAACATGATTTCACCAGTTGTTGCCAGTCCCAGGGTGTCACTATGGCAAATGGTAATTGATATTTCTTTTTTCTTTTGATAATGGAATGTATCCCGTCTACTTCCATGTGAGTATGCCCTTTTAATAAGTACTTGTGATTGATGCATTCCAAGTTAGGGTATGTGTACAAAATCCAAAGATATGCCGCCATCAAATTTATGTTTTTATTTTGTCCAGGGCAGTTGTCAGACCAAATGGTGAGATTTTTTATGTCAGTGTTTTTTAGATTATGCTCAGACCAGTGTAGCAATCCAGAAGCCAGCTCATTTCAACCCCGACCGCATTTACTTTCGTCCCACATATCACAATAATTTTTGTTCGATGTGCAATCAGCAATTGTGAAATTCAATATCCAAAGTTTGCGAAGGTAGAAACTCAGTCCATTGGTTAGCAAAGGAGTCGGCAAGCATTTTTGAAGATCTACGGTAAGAACTTTTTCTGTTAGTGGATTTTCTTTTGAGTATTCTTTATCTTTATATTTCAGTTTGTACCTAGTAGAGGAATCATGGAGATGTTTTTCATATGTTTCTTTAAGCGTGACCATTAACTCTTGATCTTGTGTCTCTCCCATTTTTACAACATACTTATCACATTCATCGCAGGTATCAATAGAAGGCAGCGCGAATCCTAAATTATATTCTTCATTAAAAAAAAATCTGTATATCCACTCTTTCGGGATATCTTCGTCTTTTAAAGTCGGATTTTTTGATTTTATGTCATCTACATAAAGTTCGTACATTTTATGGATGCTTAGATGGTTTCTAAGATAGTCTTTCGTTGTTTTTTCCCTGCTGTAGTGACTTGAATATTTAGGGAAGCTTCGTATATGAGTCCTGATGGTAAATTTGACATCTTCTTTTATTTTATTTGAAGGTGTATGACACCCTCTCTCGTCAGTTGTCGTGATTCCGTGTTTAGCCTTTTTAATAGCATTTCTAATCATGGTTTCTGAAATAGCAAGTGTATTTAAGAAAAATTGTTTGCACACTGTTACAGAATCTTCGCTTACAGTCAGAGTGTATAAACTTATGCACGTTCTATTTCTCTGTGCCTGTCCTCTAACTCTTTTCCTCTGTACAGGATTTTCTTTCACTTGAGATAAAATGAACTGCCGTTTCATGTTCCATGTCATTTGTGGGCTCCAAAACCTGTTGAAAATAGTTTGCCTTGCCTCCATTGCTACTTTTTCAGAGCATTTTTGTCTGCATGGACTACAGGATGGTACCACTTGCTTAGCTGTAGCGGGGGAGTGGGGCAATTACCTTGATGACGACGTCCACCTGGTTGTCGCAGAGCTGCACGAGGTGCTTGCAGTGCAGGGCACGCTCCAGCTTGCGCTGGAAGACCTAGCCGTCGAAGCACAGCCAGGGGGCGGCCACCACCGAGGGCAGGTGTTGTTGGCCAGCAGCGCCGCGTCCATGCCGGCCATGGCCATCGCCGCCAGCTGCACGCCGAGCTCGTGCACCGCCGCATTTGAACAAAATTGTTGAATAAAATTACTACAAAGGAGGAAGGAGGAATCACAGAAGAGTTCAAAATTGTTGATAAACAAAACACATATTGATTTAGAGGTTATGTTTGGTACTTACCAGATATTTCTTCATTTCCTGATTATTCTGCTTCATGACTTTTTGTTTCACCAAGTACAAGTTTGCATATTTCACGGCCTTTTGAATACATTTTGAGTAATATAACATTATTCCCGAAAGAAAAAAAGAAAACTACACCTGTGCACATGTAGGTTACTTCGAAAAAACTGACAGTTCATCTCAGTGTTGCCGTAATGGTTACAGTATTATGTCCAATATTAGGTAGACAGTTACGTGACTTACTATTGTGTACCACTTTTAAGTTCTAGACACATTTAAAGGTACAAAGTCGTATGGCTACATGATGTTGTTTACCTGGCAACAACTTGTGACATAAGGTCTTTTCAATATTTAAGTTTCTTAGTTTCCAGATGGCGTAGGACTTACTTTCCTATACATATCGATAGAGAATTTAATTGCGATTTGCCTCATGAGATTAAGTCCATTCACCCAAAAATGGACTTACTATTCTTTACCTCTGAGGTACAGAACTGTTAATATTGAATATTACCATAATCTTCAACATTTGAAGATAGTTATTGTTACTATAACGATATTATAGTTACTATAAAAATGATTAAAAGATACAATATGTTTTAAAGAGACAGACTAAGGTCGGGCCCATCATAATACTATTGTTACACATCTGAGGGGTGAGCGGTGGACTCCGAACTAACGACCGGCTGTGGTAGGATTAGGGCAGCTGTCTTGCCACATGTGAGCATCATCTTACTAGGTAAAAAGGATTTGCAAATGCGAGTGTTGCCAATAATATCCGTATACGGCAAATTATTGCTGCATAGGTTGACTTTCAAGAGCTTGAGTTTAGGAAGATCAGCTGTGTGTCATTTAAACCAGTTATGACCCAGGAGGCTCTCCTTTACCTTTAGCGTTTTTCTGCTTCATGTAATTCTGGTGGTGTATATTGTAAATTATGGCGTAGACGTTTTGTCTTACTGGGCGATAAAAGCGATGCAGTGGAGGTAGATCGCGGTGTGTTTCATCTTCGAGCAGGGATGGAAGCAGAATAGTCTTCTTTGTTAGGATGCCAAGGAGGGTAGGGCACATAAGGCCTCGACCGACACGATCCGTGCATGTGCGGATCACTTCGATCGGTATAATCGCCTCTTCCAGCTGCGAAATGAACAAGAACATATAGCAACAAGTAAGTGGTTAAATGAAAATAAACCATACACATACCTCTTCCTTTTGCAATGTCGACGCTTTGACGATTGCGTTATTTGGAAAACTGATACCCGCTAATAGATTATTGCCGGGGTTGCTAATACCAGGTCGAGGATTTTCAATTACGTTGCCTTCCCAGTCAGAGTTGATTGTCGTATTGGCAGTGGCATTTTTGTAGTCCTCGAAAGCCTGCCAAAAAAAAAAGTTAATAAGTATTTACAATTTTCAAATTGTACAAAGAAACTTTTACAAAGAAATTTTTTTCCAGAGAAGAACATTATCAATTATCTTCAGATGAACGCTAAGAATTTAACAATCTCCTTTAAACATAATATACGGGATTTACTTACTATTTCTCCATCCGCTTACCTCAATCTCCATAGCATCAGAGGCAAATTGTGAAGTATCCAAATCCTCATTATTAATTTCCTGTTGGTTCAGTGGTTTGGACGATCCAGCTTTTTTGTTCTTGGTATCCTTTGCTTTGCGAACTAGAAAGAAAAATTACTCATAAATCCTTTGTTCTCGAAATACGATGGATGTTGGAATGGCATCCGAAAATAGGAAGAGCATTTTTCTCAAAGATGATATCAAGCAGACGGTTCTCAGACTCTTTTTTTTAACATGGAACTTCCAGGAAACTAGCAGTTTTCGTTTAGCATTCTACAATTTCGCTAGGATTTTTGATGCAAATAATGTCAATTTTCACTTCTTGCATCAACTGCATTTGCAAATTTTGAGAGCGTCTAAATCTCGAGAACCCCGGAAAAGGAGGCTACAAATAGAAAGTAAGTACAAACGGAGCTGCCATGGAATTCACCGACTAGAGTTGGGCCCATCATAATACTATCGTTACACTTCTGGGGGGTGAGCAGTGGACTCCGAACTAACGACCGGCTGTGGTAGGCTTGGGACAGCTGTCTTACTATCTTACCACCCATTCACTCTCCCTTCGAAGCCATAGTATATGAGATGCGGAAATAACGGTTTTTGATATTTTTTCTAGGAATGAGTTAATTATTTTCCTGGAGACCAAGATCCTTAAATAGGTGAAATAGAGTTGGCTGGGAGGCCACGAAAGCCTACTTCCACCGCGTGAAGATGAACAGTGTAGCCATTCCGAGTGATGGCATTTACGAGATCATGATATTTATTTAATTTGTATTCGTGGTCTTTTGGGATATTTAATTCCCATGGAACAGGTAATTTTACGATAAGGGCCATCTTCCGAGATTCGGAGTAAAGAGTTATATCTGGACGGAGGGCTGTGCATCCAAAATTTTCCAGGAAATTATACTGTTTGGAGACCGAATCAACCTCTAGAATCCAATCTGCCTTCGCTATTATTGAAAAAGATTTTGTAGTAGAATGTTTTTTGCCTTTTGAGCCAACACGCACAAACTGTATTGGTGGCTTGGAGGGTACTGTAAGACCCTTGTTGGCACGAGCTACTGAGAGGCTAATTACCTCGCGAATAACAGCCTTGTCATGGCGGTAAGTATATGTCTAGCTGTGCAAGGGATATTGCTACAAAGAGGACATGAACTATCCTCTGAATAGCTCCAACGAGCAAGGTTATTGGGGTCTGGAAGTGTTTACTGAAAGACATTTAGATAAAATTTTAGCATCTCTGGTGTCCAGTCATACACTATTATCTTCCAGTACATTGGAGGGGAAATGCAAAAGTCCCCTACTATTGTCCAGTCATTTTGACATTGAAGGCCAACAGCATAATCTATACTGTTGCTGTCGTAATCTCTTCACGGGAGGGACTTTTTTAGGTCCACATTCCCCATGGATTTACTGCCATAAGACCAGTGCCATTCCGGCTGATTCCCGCAAGAAACTTTTTGTTGATGTCTACGCGGGCCTGTAGATGATTTGGATCACTATAGCCACTTTCTGCGTGCTTCGTTATTGCCGGATCCTTAGAATTGGACAGAATCGCAGTTTTGGTTATCCTGGAATTGGCATAAAGCAGAGAAGGCAGTTTTAGAGCTAGCCCAAAGGTGTTTGGACCTGAAGAGAGTCGGCGGGTCAGCCGGTTTGGCCAAGGACAACTAAGATTTTAAGCTAGCTGTCACCAGCGCATAGATGGGACAGTTGGGTTTTGGTGAAATTATAAATGAGAAAGGGCCATGTCTATTCGAAGTCTCATGTCGAGGCAAACGAATTGGGAAATTTCTCTATGTTTGAATTATTGAGGGTCCCATGGTATATTGTATTTTGTCCTTCAACCTATTCTGCAGTTTTATTGATATTTTCTCATTTTGTAGGACGGCCCAGGCCAGATTTTTACTGGCGTTGTTTCCCGAACGGGGACTTAGTTCAAGATTCTAATTTCATCTGCAACGGTATACCAGATGACATAATAGAAGGTCGCAAATCATTTCCGAGTGGACATAGTAGCCGTAAGTAGTATGGGTTGACTACATATTATAAAATGCAACGTCTGTATGTGTGTCTGTGTGTCGTGAAAACCATTGCCCGAGAAATAGCAAATTCACTAAAGCTAATGTTCAAACGTTCAAAGCTTAACACTTCTGATAAACTAAAATTAAAGTTACGGTAGATCATAGCACGCAATTGTTTTCACTTCATCTCCATCGTAGCAAACGAAAAGGCGTTAAATGATGACAGAATAAATACCGAAAAATGTTTTTTTTTAATTGTTGTAAATGGCCTGTCACATTCAATATTTAAAAATATTGCTTTTTAGAAACATAGGATATAAATGCATCCCATTTTTTAAATTTCTTGCATCTTTAAATGTCTATAGTGACACTTGTATGTCAAGCGTCAATGTGCTTCCAATATCGAAATAACACACGCTTCCAAAGATACCAAGAGATGGCCCACCCTTTACAAGCAATTGTACTTGTGAACTTGTAACTTTGTGACTTGTTCTTACTTTCGAGAATTGGGGCCAAGGAAGGGAACAATACAAACATAGTTTGGAAAGCGGCAGAAATCAATTTGATTTTTTTTCCCTTAGTGTCCTTCTGCTCTTTGGGTGTGCTTTCGCTATGGATGATGGGTCAGCTCGGCGTTTGGTCGCACCGGGGTGGTCGCACCGCTCCTAGTTCGCGGCTAACATTCTCTCTGTCGCCACTAGTGGCAGCCACAGCCATTGCGATCAGCAGAACTTGTGATTATCATCATCATTGGGAAGGTAAGCATTACACACTGATGGTTGAGATCACAAACCTCCTTTGTCAAAAATGGCAACTTTACCAACTGAGCCAAAAAACTGTTTTCTTACATATAATTTGAAAAGGTCATAGTATCATACAATGTGCTAATTGAGTAGATGACGAAAAAATGTTTAATATGCAAGCTATGTTTTTTAGCTTTAATACTCAAGCTGTAATTTTAAGAATTAAAAAAAAACATCTTTCTTGACCCTCTTCTGTGCCGTGGACCCTATAGGGTACGGTAAACTACTAGAACGTGGGTGCCATGTACCCTATGGGGAACAACAGGCCGGCAGCCCGTATTTGCAGAATTTGGAACATAATACGCATTCTCTGCAAAGTAATACCGACTATAATTCCTTGCCCGTAAATCAACCAATCTGACCATACCACATTCAACGAATAATACGAAGAGAGACGTGAGTAATCATATTTCGAAGTGTTAGTCGCTCGCCGCTTGTACACAAGTTGGCTGCGCATATACAAGTGCCATGTTGTATTGTGATATTGAATAGAAAATCGAAAACGGTAGGTACATTTTAATATTTAACTAAAGTTCATTATATTATTTGTAGAATGACGGAATTTCTCGCGGAGAGCTTCATCGACTCATCTTATCCCACACGCGATTAAACTGTGGATCGTAGCATTCACTGCGCGCAAAAATAAAACTTTGCGATCATAGTAGCTTCTTTTAAGGTTGAACAATAGAATTTTTGGAGATGCAGCCCTGTGCACCGCAAACGAGTCGTTGACCGGACTTCGGCTCGCGCTCTATTCTTCAAAATGTCGACGTTCGGGCCTGCTTCTCGAGTCGTGACGAATGCTAGCCCCTTCCAAAGGGGTTACTAATATTCGGTTGCTGACCGCGAATCATAGATTGACACTTATACTCTAAACAATCTTAAAGCTTAATCTTAATATAACATAAAGAATCTTATGTCTAACGACCCACGAACGAGGCAGGTATTGCCAGTTGGTAGACGACCCCTATAGGGTTGCGTTACGGACAAATTCAATATACCGTCTGCGTGCAAGCACATGCGTTCGTTTGCTTTCGGCCACCCTCTAGGTGACTAACTTTCACATTCTAACGTCTTATCCGGTGCATAATTGAGATATCGCTACATTATTCACAAAAATGGACCCTAAATATATAAAATTATAGGCATGTCTCAATTGATTATCCCAGCACTTAAAAGTTGGCAGTCACGAATATGTTTCATCCACAAATTTGGTATTGAAACATTATTACAAAGCGTTCATACTTAATTTAAATTATAATATTATTGGGCTTCATACAAATTTAAATAAAACAAACATTTCGGTTCAAAAAAAGAAACTTTTATTGTGTTAGTAACTGTATCGGGTTAGGAGAGTCACTATATCGACACAGAAGTTTCAATAAATATATAAATACATCATTAGGTAAGGCCGTAAGTTACAAAACATGATATCAATGTGTTTATTATTTGTGTAAATTCGAATGATGCACAAAGAAGCACACGGCCGAAATCGAGAAATGTTTTATGACATCAAAATCCAGCCATCCGGCACACAAAAGGTTAAGAATGAAAAGTATGATAATTTTCATATTAAACATTTTTTCAAAAACTACTCAATCAGCATCTTGTTTGATAATATGATCTAACGATATACTAAGTTTCATATTACTGCATTTTTTATTCCAGAGTAATTTATATTGGCACTTTGTATGTTCGTAATATGTATTATCTTAACAGGGCCTTTTGCCCAGAAATGTTTTCTGAGGCCGCAGTAAATCAGTTTGGAGAGAATGTATCGTTTAATCAGCTTTGTCGAAATATATCAGCCTTCTCGTGCGGACTCACGCAGGCTGAGGCATTTGCTTGCAAATGCGAATGTACCGCTCATCAACCCGTCAATTAGCTACGGCTTCTTTGATCGCCCATAAAAATAATTCTGCTACAAAACTATTCTCAATAATAGAGAATGCTTCAGATTGGATTCTGGAGGTCGATTTGGTCTCTAAACACTTAATCTCCCTGAAAGTCTCGGATGCACAGCCCTCCGTCTAGATCCCCAGAACTTTTACTCCCTATCTTGGAAGATGGCCCTTATTGTAGATTAACTATTCTATGGGAATCAAATATCCCAAAAGGCCTCAAGTACAAATTAAATAAATACCATGATCTTGCAAATGCCGTCACTATTTACCTTCATGTGGTCGAAGTTGGCGCTCGTGGCCTCCCAGCCAAATCTCTATTTCACCTATTTAAGAATCTTGGTCTTTCCAGGAAAAATATTAACTCCTTTCTAGAAAAATATCTAAAACCGCTGTTTCTGCATCTCAAATTCTATGGCTTCGAAGAGGGAGTGAATGGGTGTTAAGGTGTACGCTACATGTGGCAAGACGGCTTTCCTAAATCTATCACAGTCGGTCATCAGTCCATCGCTCTCCCCTTGGAAGTGTCACAATAGTATTACGATGAGCCCGACTCCGGTTGGTGAATTCTATGGCAGTTCCGTTTGTACTTACTTATTATTTGTGATTATATTTAGTGTTTTTAATGTTTGTTTTCTTCTTTCAGATGTGGCAACAGGCTCCCTGCTCGGTTTTATAATGGCTTATATCTCATATCGTCAGTATTATCCGCCTTTAACATCGATCAATTCGCATCGCAGCCTCGTAAGCAACACACGCACAACCGGTCTGCAAGCGTTTCATCGCAGATCGTCCCAGGAGTCTCTGTTGCCCGAGGGAACGATTCAGGGAGACTACGGAACGGCGGATACGTACACGTCTCGCTGGGAACGGTCGCCGTTAACCAAATCGACGGACTCTGCGGTCGTCGGGAGCGGACCTGTTAAAACGGAGACAAAATGGATTTAGACAAAGAGATGCAATCATGAGAAATACCAGTGATAATGAAGATGATGTACGTTTTGGGGTTGGTGGATTATTTGCCTGATAACCATACTAAAACCTTCTGTCTACGCATTCACCGGGAAGCTTACTGTGCTTCCGATGGGGTGAGACGCTTCGATCCGCTGTTAAGGGCCCGTATAAAGTCAACGCGCATATTTTAAATTAACCATCTCCTTCACGCATATACATAAGCTACTCTAAAATCAAGAACGCTTAGCCAATGTGCGTGACAGAGACTAATAATGATTTTTCTTAAGTTTGGGAATATCTTATTCCATAGCTCGAAGAATAATCGGTATATTTCTTCATTATTATTATTATTATATTTTTAACTGGCAGGCGGCTTTAGCTGATGAGCGTGAGCCCGCGCTTGCACTACAGATTTTGTGGAATAAGTCCAGGTTGTTTTTAAAGTCGTTGACACTTTTGACGCTGATCACTTCACTACGGAGAGCATTCCATTGATTTACTACTCTACTGCAGTGGATTTGAATGGAACGATTCATGCTGGAGTATCAGATGATATCCACGCAGATATGTAGTGTTCACGATGTAAGATAGCCTACAACCCAGAAACGTCATACGATGCAGTCAGGATCTTATGCCGTAATCTAATCACCCTCTGCAGTGGTCAAATCGAGAGCCGCCAATATCTCCTCGTATTCTATATGCTTCAAGTTAATAGGCATTTTAGTTGCTCTTCGCAGCACTTTCTATAGAAGATCGATATACTTCCTAAAGTATGGATTCTAGACTTGATAGCCGTGTTCTATAATGGGTCTCACGAATAATCGATTTCAGTTTCAGTTCCTTTAATATGGTGAGGTGAAAAGCTTTCCGAATGAGGAAAGAGTTAGCTTTCTTCCCATTTTAGTTCTTCGATGACTATTACCCCAAGATCCTTTTGTGATTTAACAGCGCAAAGACAGCTGTCTTCCAGAATATACGATCGCTTAGCGTTCTTTTATCCAAGATCAAGAACTACAAATTTTTCTGCATTCAGGGTTAGAAACTATTCCGATGGTCCAATTTTTCGAAAGAATTACTGCACCTCTTAGAACCTTTAATAAGAACCAAACCCGTTAACTCAGAATAGAAATATTTACAATTTTTACACGCCTTAAAAGCAACTACATTTTCACCATTACGACTTTAACAAATAACCATCCATAAGGTGATGTCGGAGTTCACGAATTCCCTGGAGAAGGTTGGATCTGGTAATTTGACATCAAAATAAGAAATCTTTAAAAGGATACACTTTGTGATGAAAAATTATAATAAAACTACTTACATTGCAATGAAGAAACCTAATGTTCTAATTGGGGAATCCACTCATTTCGTTTAAAAGAGATGAATGGAGGTTCACGACTTTCTACCAGGGTATGTAAGCATAAAAGACCCCTTGCCACTGGTGAATGATCAGTGGCTGTTTTTCTTTCTTTTAAAATAAACAAGGTTGAAAAGAAAATCACACAGTGTGATAGTATAATATATATTTACTTTTAGCAAATGTATTCTGATATATTTTATCGTGGTAGCAATTTGACGTTTATGCAGCATTGGGCGCACACATGCCAGCGTTGCCAGAAATTTTGCAATGAAATCGTATGGCAGTTAAAAAAGTCATAGTTGCCTACTTGTTTCAACTTTTTACAGGAATTCTTAAATAAATAAAATGATACATAAATAATTTTGTAGTTGGTAGATTTTTCAAATCTTACAACTGCTAAATTAATCGTACAAGTGCCATTTAAACTACATATGGCAACACCGGCATGAGCTCGCTGACTCCCTCGTTTTCTGGTGGGCCAGCGCGACCGTCATTTAAATATATGAAAAAATAAATATTTACTCATTGCTTGTTAAAGGACCATCTCACCTTAACAATTCTTCAAGCTTTCGACAGTATTTCGACACTGTTTCTTTGAAGTTTCCAAAATAAAAAGTATAAAATCAATCGATCAGAGGTGCATTAAAGTGAAATAATGAGAAAAAGCATTTTATTATAAATGGGCAAATGTTGCTTTTTGATTTCTTTCATTTTCTTTTAACGATTTCTTTTAAGAATGTACAAAAATATCAAATACATAATATTGATAAATAAGTTTAAATTATTGGGGCGGCCACCCGTGTAGATTAATTCCATTTTATTTATGTCTTCCATCTCCTGTGACTTTCCATTTTTCTGAAAGACTCATTTTTCTATTTATTTACAATCTACAAGATCAAAGAACGAAATAATTGTCATAAAATTTGCTACAATTCGTTTATATGAATACTATCGATCAGAATACTAGTTTTTGTGATTTCGCAGAAGAAAACCTTCAATTTAGGTAGTTTATATCTCCAAAACTATTGCTCCCATCATTCTCAATTCTACGTATAAGTTATAGCAAATTTATAATTATTATTTCTTATTTTTTCAGTTTTCAAATATGTCACTGTTCTCTAGAAAAATGGTAAAAACACAATCAAGAGGCCCTTTCTTATTCGAAACAGATTCATCTAGTCACTACTATAGTATTTCTCACTGAAGGCAAAAACTATCTCAAACATTCCATATTTTTTTTTTTTAATAAATTATTTAAAAAATGTTACCTAATAAAAGTTCTAGTCTACCAAAACATTCTACTCTACTGTATTATTTTAGTGTAAGGCGTTCAATTTCTGTATCCTTAAAAAAATATTAATATTAAATGTTGTTTTACTGTGATAAATGAAATAATGTGTTTTATTTTAATCGTGGTTAGTTGTATTTCGTTCGAATTTGCCGCCGCATCTGGTAACACTTGCTAAATTAATTTTCCGATGGCTACACTGGACAAGTCAGCGGTCGCAAACTATTTTTGGTTTTTATTTTCGCATGGAAATTTGTAACCTAAAATGTTTCTACATATTATCAAAGATTATATAATAGTGTTATATAATCTTTGATATTATTATGTACCCTTATAGCCTCTATTGATGATCTGAGGACAGCCGAATCTACGTCGGACTCAACTGTACAGACAAAGTCGCAATTGACAACTAAAAGTGGATTACATGGAGCTGGCTGTGCTGACGCGCGGCGGAAAATTACAAATTTAAAAATTATATAAATTCGTAAATATGCATTTGGATTAAATTAGACTCAAGGGAAAACCAGTTATTGATGATTTGATATTCCTGTTCATATGCCAAAACAGGGTTTACAAGGCGTTTATTTAAATGTGTACAACACGTTCCTACCTCGATTTAAAGAACATAGGTAGGATCCTGTGTTCTTTAAATCGACAATAATAGGCATATCCTCAAGAGAAGTGAAATTCCAACATGACATGTCGAAATAAACATTGTAATCGGTACATATCAGAGAGATAATAATTGTACAAACCATTATAATATATAGCGTTAGGACTAACATATGGAAATACATAGCCTTCAACAAAAACAAAGTAAACAACTAGAATTTAACGTTGACAATTTTCTATTTTTATAGCTATAAGTACGATCTACTTTATTTGATTTGTTCGTTACTTTTGTATAGTTATATAATAAAATGTTAGTCCACAGGTAGAAATAATATTTTAGCTTGACATAAATTTTGTCAAACAATAAAGAAACATTTCTTTCTAAATGGGTTAAAAACTTGGTTAAGAAATATTGGTTTACTGGTTCTGTGGCTAGATAAATTTTCATCTGCGACATTAATTGTTGAATTCTAGATATGTTTTAATATTAAAATATTGGCGCTGTGACGATAGCTGAGTGATAAGTCGATGGATGCGATGTATTAAAAAGCTACCATTAATGTGTCTAAGTTGTATGTTTTCAGAGTAACAAATATAACATTTTTATCCTTACTAGCATAATTACTAATACGTGTGGCATAATTACTAAAACAAACCGGAACATACCACTTATAGGGTATTTGTCGCTGCCACAGCGGAGCTGTAGGTTTCTTGCTGGCTGGGACTGTAAACAGCCAACGACCCTGGACTCTTACCCGTCGTTTCCTAACGACAGGTGTGACACGTGACGTGTTTAGCAGCTAGACGATAGCTAATTTTTTCGTAATTATCGGTATTCGAAGAAAAATAAAACAAATTCTTTCGCGCACAAATTCCAAGCGAGACGAGAGTGCCACCACCGCTCGGCTCTTCAGTTGAAATCGAGCTCGCAGACAATGGTTGCGACCCTTCGCCCCGCATATCTGGCACCTGGTTCAGGCATCTCTCTCTGCCTCAGAGGCACCTGCTACAAGCGTCTCTTTCGGCCATATAGCAGCTGCTTCAACTGCCGCACTCCTCGCACCTCTGCCCCCTCATACCATCCTCTTCATCTCTCTCATCTCGCAAGGATTATCGTTTATTTTGATGCAATTACGGGTCTAGGCGTTCGATTGATTCGCCAGAGAAGAACGCCCAAGAAACTCTTGCGATTGTACAAAGTTTTAAATATTTAAAATTATAAATTTACGAGCTAAGTTACAATTAAAATGGTTGATTTTTAAGTACAAATTTCTATCTTTATATTTACATTTATTGTCTACGTCATCGACGGCGACATAACCACTTCAAAAAGAATTTCAATCGAGATTAAAAAAAAGCTGGTAAGGATTGGCTAAGAGGGTTCCTGAACAGGCACCCAAGATTATTGCTGCGTACACTTGAATCCATTTCAGTTGCGAGTGCGATGGGGTTTAATAAAGTAAGCGTCGATAAATATTTCGACTTATTAATCAAACTGATCGACCAACATAAATTTTTACCCACGAGAATGTTTAACGTGGATAAAACGGGCATTACTACGGTTCCTAAAAAGAGATTTAAAATAATCGCTCTTAAAGGGGCAGAAAGTATGTTGGCATAATAAGCTAAGCAGAAAGAGACCAATTCACTACAGCTGTGCTATGTTTTTCTGCTGCTGGTTTCTACGTTCCTCCATTCTTGATCTTTTCGAGTGAAGAATGAAGAATGAATTATTGGACAATGCACCACCTGGAACCATGGCTAGTTGCCATCCTAGTGGGTGGATTCAAAGTGAAAATTTTCGTTTAATTACTGGATCATTTCATCAGTGTTGTTAAGCCAACTCTTCAATTTCCGGTTCCTCTCCTCCTTGATTATTATTCGATACACATGAAAAATTTACCACTGATTGAGAAAACCAGAAAATGCTATGTACACATGCTGAGCTTCCCACATTGTACGCACCGCATGCAGCCATTGGATGTCAGATTCATTGGCCCAATGAATACTTACTTCACTCAGAAGGTCATTGCTTAGTTACATAATAACCCAGGATGCGTAGTAAGCCAGTTCCAGATCGGAAAGCTGTTTGGAGCAGCTTATTGCAAAGCGGCCACACTACATAATGCAGTTTCTGGATTCAATAAAATTGGAATATTTCCAACCGACCGCGGAATTTTCCCCGACGCTGACTTAGCTGCTGCACCTTCGATCAAAACAACCGTAAATGACGAAAACCAGTCAGTAATTCTGTCAAATCAGGCAGTAGATGAACTTCCTGATTTGACAAAAGAGGAAATTTCAGAAAATTAAAATAGACAATAGCAAGGAAATCCAAAATAGCAAGCAAAAATGTCAGAGAAAGAGAGAAAGTGCTAATAATTATATATATCATAAAGATAAATACGGCGACAGCCGCCTGAATGAGGAATGGGTGCAGTGCACAACCTGCAAATGATGGGCGCACGAGGGTTGCACCGGGTGAGATCCTGAAGGTTTGCATGAATTTAGGTGTAATCGTTGCTATAAATAAAATTCCTTAAACTGGGGTAAATCCGTATATGGTATACGATTTTGTCCAGACCCTGGGGCAAAACCGGCAAAGTGTGAAATTTAGATTTATGTTAAATATAAGCACTTTCTATATATAATGCCAGTAGCATTTCTTCTGACTTCTATGTTAGGGTATGAAAACTTTGATTACATTATAATTTTGGTTTATAGACTGGATTTTATTTATATATTTTATGACCATTCTTCCTTAAGGGTGAAGT
>JAOPUG010000125.1:2099583-2117791 GCA_027564375.1 Micropterix facetella
ATATTGTAATGTTTCAAAATATTCTCCATTATTCTCTATGCAAATTTCCATCTGCCTAAACCAGCTCTGGAAACATTGATTCCAGTCTTCCTCTGATGATCAGAAATGGCTGATTCGTAGGCAGGGCAGTCACCGCTTCACCGGCACTTCAAAAAAGTTTTTAAATGTTCTACATGGCCTTGCATGTTCGATATTTAAATAAATTTCCTATTTAGAAACATAGGAATAGATTCATTACATTTTTAAATTTCGAACATTCCAAAATGTATAGTGACCTACATAGGTCTCTATAAATTTATTATTACATAAATACCACATATGCAAAATACTTTAAACTCTTTTTAAAATCTAACTACAGATCTGGATCACAATGCCGCTCCCAGACTTGCTTGATAACTTGAAGTCCTATCTAACTTTGAGGCGCTACTGAAACAAGAACAACAGAAAGATACTGTTGTGCTCGCGTGGAGGCTTGTGGCTGGAATCAGACCATGCTATTGACGACTGTAGATATTGTGCTTCCTCAGACCGTACAATCTTCAGAACAAACGATGCTAAATGCAGTCGTCTCCTTTGTCCTATATTCATTATTGTTGCTTTTTTGATGAATTTTGAAAGTGTGAAACAAAACCTAGCATGGGCGTTCTGCATCCTCTGAAGCCTACGCTCCGACTTCTTGAACAGGCACGGGCCATATATACCCGCCATAGTCCAACACATTAGCTATTTCCGTGAGTAATCTCGCTGGCTTCCTATGCGCGATCAAAGAAATTTACATAAGTTGTCGCTACTCTAAAACATCCTCAATAAGCCCACTTCGCCCTCCTATCCCAAGGAGAAATTTCTCCTTTTGGGAGGCCACGGTCTTCCATTTCGATCAAGTCAGGATAACATCACTTATCTGTTTACACATACTCTTTTACGGTCCAATCTGCTCGTCTATGGAATCAGCTCACACACACTGTCAGGCATGCACCTTCGTTGCTCACTTTCAAAACGTTCCTGAAGAAACATATACTTTTACACAGTCATTAACTAAATACCCCACCTTATCCTCTCCTTTATCCTTCCCTGGACTAAATAGTAAAAAAATGGTATATTATAACTTTAACATTAACTTACTAGCATATATGTATTTGTATTAGTTTATTTTAAATTTAACTTTATTAAGTCTATGTGTGCTATATGATGACAATCAAAAATAAGGTTATCAAATGGTCGAATGTAAGATATCACTATAGCGATAAGTCTGCCATTTGTGCTTGTTTTACTTTTTTTCAAAAACTTGTGTAATGTTCCATATTATGTAACATTATTTTTAGCACAATAAAGTTATTTCAACACAGATTAAATCAAAGCACTGATCGGAAGATTTAGACTCTGATGATGAGGAGTTACGGGAGTAACTTAAATAGAGACTTAAGCCAGTAGAAGCACTATCCAACCCTGCAATGACATGCTCTTTGAATCATAGGTTCGGATAAAAAAATATACCCACATTTCTAGCCGTTAATATAAAAGGTATTTACGAGCCATTCATGAAAATTGAAGGAAACCCAATGACGGTAACTTTATTTCTGGCCGGTCTGGAGACGATTGATGGTCGGGCAATCAACCATCCCATCGTTTATCATCATCATCATTATTATAATTAATATAAGTCAAGAAAGTATTGAACGCTCACCGCATCGTGTTTGACGAAGGGTTCTACGATGAATGTGCGGAGTTTGCCAATGGTGCTGCCAACCTGTTGCTCTTTGTTCATCCGCTCGGCCACCCATCTGCGCACATCGCCCGCACTCTTGTTCACACCTACCAACCCGAGCTTTCCACGCCGCTTTATCAGCTGGTCAGGTTTTACAACCAAGCGCTGCGAAAAATAGAAAAAAAAATACAATTGAAATATCTTTGAATTCATTAAAAAAACCTAAACATGCATGCAGGATGTGAGGTTTTAAACTTAACGAATGGATGAATTTATCGAAATTTTTATTGCATTCTAAAAGATATCACGGTTGTATGACATTATAAATAGCATTAAACGAATTTACCGCATGAAGTTTTTAAGCACCTGATGTTTCGGCGATGTTACAACCGCCATTGTCCAGGTTAGACTAAAGTGCTGTCAATCATCATCCGTTGTTTTGCGGGTAGGTGGTAAACTGCTGCTGTTACTATGTAGATTATAACGGTGGTGGGGCAGTGGGTTCAGGGTACGTGGATTTTGAAAATCCGCCATGCACACAACACTCACAGTATCTTGTGTTACATCCTTACGCTCGGCGATGGGCATTGAGAACATTTTAAGAAGAGGATTCCACGCAGTAGAGAGTTTGATAGAGACGACGGTTTGAAACTCTGTGTAGAATCCTCTTCTTGAAATGTTCTCACTGTCCATCGCCGAGCGCAAGGACATAACACAAGATACAGTGAGTGTTGTATGCACGGCGGATTTTTAAAATTCGCATGTGTCAAACCCGCTGAACCACCACCGTTTGCCGCCTACCCGCAGAACAACGCATGATGTTTAACAGCACTTTAGTCTACCCTGGACAATAACGGTTTGAACATCTCCGAAACATCGAGTGCTAAAAACTTCAAGCGTTAAATTAGTATAATCTTATTTATAAAGAAATACAAATGGCAGAACTATTACCTAAAAATTATTCGGGTAATTTTTTCCTCCCAAAAAAGCACTTACATTTGGTACGGCACCGTTTCATGTCTAAGTGACAATGACCTTGAAGTAAGAAGCATTTGGGAAACCCACTCATTAACGCACATGTATCACTATCTCGTTTGTTCATTCATGTCACGTCCGTTGTATCTGCGTCCCGCTAGCAAGTCGTCGCAATGTATTCGCATATCACACTCGCACTTTCCCTCATTAGTTATGCGATGTGATTTGAGTTGAGTATTGGTATCCTTCCACGACACTTGAAACACGTATGCGACTTATCTTCTTCTCTTCTAGTGCCATTGGCCACAACAACTTTATTGGCTGCCGCTCGAAACAATGAGGTGGTAGATTTCTGAAACTAGTCCCGAAGATTGCACAGCCAAGATGCTTTTCCTCGTCCCGAACCTCTTCGTCCGCCTATTTCGCCTTGAATTATTAGATGCATAATGTTATATATTTCGGGATGACGCATGACATGAGGGAAGTATTCGAGTTTGCTGGTTTTTATTATCCTCGATATTTCCATGTTTTTGCTCAAACACATTAGGACATCTTTATTCCAGACTCTGTCAACCCAGCTTATATGTAGTATCCTGCGACAGGCCTACATTTCGAAGGTTTCAACCTTTCTGAGTCTGAAGTCCAGATTTCTATCACACATAATAATATTGAAAATATGTAGCATCTTAGAAGTATGTTCTTCATGTGTAAGTTGCTATTTCATTATTGAGTAGGTTGTTAGTAGTATGCGTAATTTAGTTATTTAGTCGATTGAACTGTTATTTATATAAGTTTAATACTATGCTGTACACATTTTTTTTGGTGTAATATTACATTTACACACTTTTGGAAATTGAGCGGTGGACTCTGGACTAACGACCGGCTGTGGTAGGTGTGTAACGCGAAATTCTATAGAGAGGAAGTTTCAGATTCAAATGTCTAGTTAGGCATGCAAGGGTTATTCATCTCGATACGCTGCTATCCCGTAGGATGCTATAAATCTATTCGAGTATCTGCAGACATTCGAATGTGTGCTACAACACCGGGCGAAGGCAATTTTTTTATGTGATGCATATATCGGCCGGCGCAAGAGAGACGTGAGCAGGCGAAGATTGGCATACTTCGATTTGCGATGTATTTTTAATTAAGTGAATAATACTATTTTAAGTTGAAATATATAAATGATTACTGGAGCTGCAAATATAATATGAACTATGTTTATGTAAGTTGAGTGAGATCCTTTGTCTGTACAACGGGACAAACCGTCAACATTAAGATGGGTTGATTCGTTTGGACGGGGGAGGGGAGAGCAGCGCGGGGGTGACCGGCAGAGGTGGAGCACACGCCAGCCGACAGATCCAAAATTTACAGTGACAAAGACAGGCGCGTGCGCGGTGGGCCAACAGGGGGTCTTATTCGGTAAAAAATTAAAACTATTCACAACACAAACATCTGACGTTAGTTTGATCGCACGGAATGACGAGTATACAACGAGACGCGCAGGAGGGAAACGCTACACTAGAAGAATCATAGGCAATGTGAAGTGTTAGGGGAGGCCATACAGTCTTTATCTATCGAGACATTTTTGCACAACAGTAGGCTTAGGACAGCTGTCTTGTGCGAGCTGTCGGCACATGCGAGCGTACACCTTACCACTCATTCACTCCCCACTTCAAAGCCATAGAATTTGAGATGCGTAAATCGTGGTTTTAGGTTTGTTTTTAGGAAGAAGTTCATTAGACTCTAGAGAGACCAAGATCTTTAAAGACATCAAACAGAGATTTGGTTGGCTGCACCAACTTCCTTCGCGAAAAGATGAATAGTGAAGTCGATCAGGGCGGGCATTTGCAAGCATGGTATTTATTTGGTTTGAGGATATTTGATTCCCATAGAACTGTTAATTCTACAATAAGGGCACTATGCAGTAAAGGGTTATATCTGGACAGAGGGCTGTACATCAGAGACTTCAGAATCCAGTCTGAAGGTTTCTCGATTGGCGAGAAGGGGTTTTAAGTGGAATTCCACGCAAACTGTAATTTTGGTGTTAGGAAGGTATTATCAAACCCTTGCTAGCACAAGCTACTAAGAAGCTAATTACGAGCCAAGAACTTTGTAATGGCGATGATAGGTGCACATACCTTGATCTAAGACTGACTTGCAGCCAGCTAAAATATTTGTAGCTGTGCAAAACTAGATGTGTGGATTGTGTAAAGCCTTAAATTGGCATTCCAAATTGGTAGTCCTTTTATTGTAATGATAATTTAGACTGGGTTGTGTTCGGTGACCCCGCAGCGCTGTGAATTAGAACGTGTGCAGTGTTTCATATCATATTAGCATCCACACTAAAGAGCCATTGACCTCCGCACTAGTAACGGACCAATATGGTAATGAAACCAGGTATAGCCACTGTTTAATAAAAAAATGTGTCTATCCAATACATTTATCCACCATTGGCGGCTGATTTTAAGGAGCGCTGGAGCAGTGAACATCCATGAAATGGGCGCGTTAACAACTTGCAATAATTCCAAAACACATAACCACTAATTTCGAGTGCAGTTTCTCTTATTATTCTGCATAGTTGTACCAGCGAATTTTTGTATACACAATATACATTTATTGTATTGAAATGATGAAAACTATTTTATTCGAAGTATTGTCCTTTGCTATGTACTTATTACATTTTTCCCACCTCTCTGGCAACGAGTGGATGCCACGCCACAAAAACTGTTGCTCTTTTAAAGCAAACCAGTCATTGAGCCATTTTTGCTCTAGCTGCTCAGCTAGTGCGTGTCCCATCGATGCAAATAAGTAAAAGTTAGATGGGGTGAGTAAGCAGTATGAGAAAGTATTTCCTAACTTAACGCCTCAGTCGTTTCCTTGGCCAGTGTTGCTGTGTGTGACGGTGCAATGAAGAAATATCCCATTGTGTTACCTTTTTTGATAATCTGGTTGTTTTTCATGCAAAGCTTGATCCAAATCGATCATTTGTTGTTGATAGCGTTCAATATTAAGTTTCGCCAGGTTTTCGCAGCTCATAATAGATCACACACTTTTGATTCCACCAAACACAGAGCATTGTCTTCCATCCATAGCGATTTGGTCTTGCAGTCGATGTCGATGGTTCGCCTGGACTTACCCATGACCTTTGACGCTTAGGATTCTCAAAATAGGTCCAATTTTAATCGCCAGTCACAATTCGATGAAGAAGTGACTTCTTTTGTACCAGGAGAGCAGCATTTCGCAAGTGGTTTTTCGCTTTTCTTGTTGTCTTTTATTCAGTTCAGGTGGAATCCATTTGTCCATCTTCTGAATCTTGTCAATGGCATTCAAATGTATAGAGATGGCTTCTCGTATGACATTTAATTGATCCGCAAGTTGTTGTTGCGTTTGAGTGTCATCCTCTACCAACGTTGCTCGCAGTTCACTATCTTCAAACTTTTCGGTGGCCTCCCACATTCTTTGTTTCTTACGTCAAAATTGCCACTTTTGAAATTTTTTAACCCCTCAAAGCACTGTGATTTACCAAATGCATGTTCACTGTTCAACATTATAACATTATTTTGGCGTTTGAAACTTGTATTTTTGTTAGATAAAAATCTATGTCTGATGTTAACAAAGCAAACGGCGTCAATGATGACACTTGGCGATAACAATATTGACTGCTAGCACCATCTATGGGCAAATTCTGGTATGTAATCCCGGTATGTAATCGGTATGTAAGACCCGGTATGTAATTGGTTGGGAATGGCATTGCGATCAAAATGAATTGGAATATTCAAGGACAACTATAAGAATATGTTATTAAATAAAGATTTGTAAAACCTATTTTTTTTTAGAATGAATACTTGTTTATTTGATTATTATTGTTGTTTTTTCTTTTTTATATTTATTTTTTGTGATATTTGAAATCGATTACTCTCATTGATTTATTTTTTGATTTATTTAATTTTGAATATTTTATTTTAATTTCACTAAATGGTGGTACCGATAAGGGTGTCCTGAACACCAGGTTAAGAGATAACCTAAGGATACCCCTAATTTGCAGCGTTTGTAGTTTTATTACATAGTATTTGTGTATTTGCAGTTTCAATTTGTAATTTTGCATTATTTTTGTTTAATTTTTTGTATTGATAGCAGCAAATAAAGGAAATACATAAAATGAAATATTAGAGAATAATGTTGCAGTTTAGTTTCGAAGACTATTGAGCCGACTACTATTATACCGACACTAAAGTGAGATCAATTGTGGACAACAACTTCTGACTGCCAATCAGAGTTGATTGGATGGGAAGATGACTGGCATCAGAAAGTAAAGTACAGCCAAGAGTGTTGAGAGTAAGGTGTCAAGAGTAGTATCTTACCTCGCCCTCCAGCCAGCGGTTCCTGGCGATGGTCTCGTCCCAGTCGGTATCTTCTGTGATGGAGACATAGCGGCATGGAACTGTCACTGTGCCGGCGCCCAGGTGTCTGTTGATGATATCCTTGCCAGTTGCTTCGCTTATTGCTTTCGAAGACATTTTTTGGCTGTTTCTTTACTAAATCCTAGATTAAACGATGCTCACAATGACATGGAGCAGATGTCCTTATCTGAAACAATAAAAAATATAAATTTAGGATATTAGCTATATTCTGTATGCGACACTGGCTATTAAATTTTGCGTAAGCACATATGTAAAAAAGTACAGAGGGTCAGCTTTATAAATATAAAAAGTTTAAAATGGTCGCAATGTGCGTAGCTCTCACAAGCAGCCTCTCATGGTACCCCAAGAGTAAGTGCAGTAAATGTCACATCAGTTTATGACAAAAACCTAAATGGGGATTTTCACTGCCATTTTCTCCTGCTAGCAAAATGTGTGAAGTGAGCGACACACCGTCAGAGCAAGCATGAGGTAGAAACCATTGCAGTTGGACGAGACTGCCGCAGTGCTGCCAGATAACCGGCACATTCATAGTGCTGTTAAAAACCGAAAACAACCCTATCTCCATAAGTTAAAATATGTAACACCTTTAATATTGTATCTAATATTAATGATTCTAGGAACGATCTAGAAAATTGTAATGTTTCCATCTTTAACATCACCTTGAAAAAAAAAACTAAGCAACCGTATTTTCTGGAACAGTCCCGTCTTTGTGCTGTTAAATCATAAAAGGACCTTGGCATACTAAGATTTGAAATGCGAACAAAACGTGACTGCAATAATAAAAATGGCAAACTCTTTGTTGTTCCTCAATCGGAAAACTTCACCTGTGAGACTCATTATAAAACATGTCTATCAAGTCTGGCATCCATACTTTAGAAAGGATACCAACCTTCTAGAAAAATCCAGCGTAGAGAGAATAATATGTCTTAAACTAGAAGCATCAAACATAATCTTTGGATAGAAAGGCATATCGTTGGATTCGACGAGTACATGTATCTGGCGCTGGACGACGCCGAGGACGTGCACATGAAGGGAAAACCCAAAAAGACCCTCGGCAGGATCATAATGAAGGGAGATAACATAACTTTGATACAAATAAATTGGACCGGTCCTAATCAACTTCAGGTCAAGATCAGATTAATATTTCAATTTTGGTCTGAATAACATTTTCTTTAAATCAAAGAAAAAAATCGAAATTTAAATTTTGTCATGACAGCAGATCTGTCAAATGTAAACAATTATTATATCTACTTTGTGGCAGGCCACAACTAACACTCAAAATTTTGATTTGAGCTATCAATGTCGCGATTAGCTAGTGCGTTTACAGAAGATGTGTTAAAATTCTACCGCAGCGGTGCATCAGTAATCAGTGAGTGGGTGGCAAAAAGAGATATCAGAAAAGAGGAGTTCATAAGAGAACAAAAAGAAGAGTGCATCTGCGCCAGAAGGAGAAAGAGAAGAGCATGCACAACTCAGCTAAATTCCAAATATCATTATGTGGATTGCAAGCATGCCACTAAATTTAGAAAAACTTCAAAAAAATACAAGAAAACTTTGTTGCCGATTGAGAGTGATACAGTTGACACAGTTACACAATTTATGGAAAATGAGACTAAAACCATAAGACCTCTTACAACTGAAGGCAATACTAAGACTGGTCAACTAAGAGATTCTCATAGTCAATCTGCAAATAAGTCATACGTCGAATGTGATTGCGGCGCTACATTTACGAAACATTCACATAAATTAAAGAAATATTCGATACAAAATAAGAATGTTTCAGCAGATAGAGATCCAGTCAATTCCCTGCTAAATTATAAACATTTAGACTGTGGTTGTGGCACTACATTTAAAAGACATTATGTAAACAGTTCAAAGACATTAGAGAAACGTGCCATGGAGGACGAGACTGTTTTAGCAAATAAAAGAAATGCAGTCGACGCTGGTACACAATTCGTAGAAAGTCATGTAACAAGCGAAAACAATACTCGAAACAATGATTTAAATGATAATCAAAATGCTGCAGATGACAGATCGAGAAGTTCAAAGAAATTAGAGAAAAATGTGCCAGTAAATGAAGATGCTTTAGTGGATAAAAAAAAATCAGTAGATGCTACTACAAAATCCGGGGAAAGTGCTATAATAATAGACGATAACACTCAGAATAACGATGTAAAAGATGCTCAAAGTTGCAAAACAAACGAAGGCAATACTAAAAACAATGATTTAAAAGATTCTCAAAATGGCGCAGATGACAATCCGAGAAATACCGAGGATGATTTCATGAATGATACAGCTGAATATGTTGCCCATTCCTTGGAAAACACTATTACAACCCAAACCAATACCCTGGTTGAAGACTCTCAAGATCAAAATATCACAGATGACATACTGAAAATTTCAAAGATAACTGAGAAAAATCAAATTTTGAATGATGTTGTTCGAGAATCCATGGAAAATGATGCTATAATAATTAAAAGTAAAGTTATAACTGAAGGCAATATACAAAAGGATGATTCAAACATTTTTAACCACAGTACAGGCACACAAACGGATCATTTAAATGCTTCCAAAAACGCTATGTATATTAAAAATGATAATTCAATCATTTTTAAAAGCGCTACAGATACAAAAATTGATGACTTAAACGCCTTTAAAAATGCTACAGAAACTAAAACATACGATTTGAATATTCCTAAAAGTCCTGCAGACACTGAAAGAGATAACTTAAATGTTACAGACCCTAAAAGACACGATTTGGTTATTTCTAAAAACGCTACGGACACTCAAACAGACAAACGCAACAAGCCCAAATTTTATAAAAGAGCTAGGAAGTACTTCAAACAAATAACCAATATGAGAATGACTCCACATCGTACTTCCACGAATATGGCTTCACAGACAATACCAGAACCAGAGAAGTCTTTGGAAAGTGCTGGTATGATTAATGGCAATGCACACACTGCCGATTCGAAAAATTCTCAACATTCTACAATAGACAAACTGGAGGAAAGTTTATTGGGAAATGAGCATGTTTCCAAGAATAGGAGAGATGCAGTAGATGCTATTTTACAACACGAGGAAAGTTTTGTAACAAACGAAGGCAATACACAGATTGACGATTTAAAAGATGCTCAAAATGATACATATGACAAACCGAGAGCTTCGAAAAATTTAGACACAAGTTCTATAATAGACGAAGACGTTTTCGTGAATAGAAGAGATACAGTAGATAGTAGTACACAGTCTGAGGAAAGTGCCTTGATAACCGAAAGCAATACACAAATTCACGACTTAAAGGATTTGCAAAATATTACAGAAGACAAGCTGGACGAATGTTCGTTGCGAAATGAGAGTTTTTCCAAGAACAAGAAATATACTGTCGATGCTAGTAAACAATCCATAGAAAATGCTATAACAACCCATGGCAATACACAGATTGACGACTTAAAAAAAAATCAAAATATTACAGAAGACAAACTAAGAAGTTTAAAGAAATTTGAGCAAAATCCGATAGTAAATGAAGATATTCTGGTGAATAGAAGAGATACAGTAGATGCTACTACACAATCTGAGGAAAGTGCTGTAAGAACTGAAAGCAATATTGACGACTTCAACTATTCTCAAAGCCTTACTATCTATGATAAAAGTGCAACAATACAAGTGAATGTTCCCGTGAATAAAAGAGACACAGTCGATATTGATATCGTTAAAGGCAATACTCAGAGGACCAATGTAGAAGATTCTAAAAATGCCACAAAGAATGTGGAAATTACCATTTCCATTTCTAAAGATACATTAGTAAATTCCGATTGTGCATCTGAAATAAAAACACTTTATAGAAAAAGTTCAAAAAAAATACAGAAACATCCGTCAGATAACAAGAGTGGTTTGGAAAATAAAAATATAGAGAGTGCTCATGTAAATTTTAAAGAATCATGTGTGGAATGTGATTGCGGTACTAAATTTAAAACACATCATGGGAAAACTATAAAATCGTTAGAAAAATGTCCGCTACAAAATAACAATGTCCTCGTAGATAGAGATATAGAAGAAGATCGTCTACATTCTAAATATCCTTCATGTGTGGATTGTCATTGCGGTACTCAATTTGGAAGACATGTCAGAAAAAAATCAACATCACTAGAGAAATTTCCGATGGAAAATGAGACTGTCCTCGTATATAGAAAAGAGTCAGTTGATAGTAAGGCGGTGGAAAAGGCTTTAAGCGCCAAAGTCTATATCCAGACTGAAAATTATAAAAGTATTATCGGAAACAAACTCCCAAATAGTCCAATCGTACATGAGGATGTATTTGTGAATACAAAAAATGAAATCGAATCTGTAAGACAATCCGTGGAAATCACCATTGAAAGTGATATGCAAGTTGACGATTTAAAAGATTATCAAAATGCTGGAGGTGAACAATCAAGAACTTTAATAGAACTACAGAATAAAAGAGATACGGTTGATAGTGCTAAACAAACATATGTGGATTGCGGGTATGGTCCGAAGGAAAATGAAAATGTTTTTGTGAATACAAAAGATACAGTCGATTCTAGTACACAATTCGCGGAAAGTGTCAACACAATTAAAGGCAATGGTCAGGCTGAAGATTCAAAAGATTCTCAAAATACTATAGACGACAAAGACAGGACTTCAGTTAATCCAGCGAAAAGTCTGATTGTGAATAAGAATGTTTCCGTAAATAGTAAAGGAACAGTGGAATCTGTTGCACGATCCGTTAAAAGCGCCATTACAACAGAAAGTATTGATCAGGTTGAAGATTCTCATAATAGTACAGATGACAAACCCAGAAATTCAAAGGAATCGGAAGAAAGTCCAAATTTGCACGAAGATGTGTGGGATGATAGCGAACAATGCACGGTAAGTGCCGTAGCAACCGATGCTCAATCTGAAGATATTAAAAAAGCTCAAAATAGCGACCACAAACCGAGAATTTCAAAAATGTTGGAGGAAAGTGTAGATATAATCGATAATTTTACAGTATCCATGGGAAATATGGATGTAATAATGAAAAATGGTTTGGTATCTGATGATAATACTCAAAAAGACTGTTTAAATATTTTTAAAAAGGCTGCAGCCACACAAACCGATGATTTTAACGTTTCCAAAAATGCTATGTCCACGCAAACGGATGATTTTGACGTTTCGAATAATGTAAATGAAGATGTTATGATTTTAAAAGATACAGTCAATGCTGTTATCCATTCAGCAGACGAAATAACAACTGAAGACCACGCTGAAGTTCACGTTTCGAAAGGTTCTCAAAAAGCTAAGCACGACAGAACGATAAATTTAAGGGAGATTAGTCCGATATTAAGAGAAGATGTAATCATGAATAGAACATATGAAGTTGGTTCCGTTAAACAATCATGTGATTGCCACTGCATATGTGATACAAATGGAAAGACGGTACAGAAGGAAGGAAGTCCAGAGGAAAATGACAATAAAAGAGATACAGTGCATCCTGTATTACAATCAGTGGAAAGTGCTACAATAACCGATTTAAAAGATTGTCAAAAAGCTTCATATGACAAATCAAGAAGTTCAACGATAGCGGAGAAAAGCGCGATATTAAATGAGGATATTTTGATGAACAGAAGAGATACAGTTGATGATATAACTGAAGATAACCATGAAATCGACTATTTTAATGTTACTAAAGATGCTGCGGTCGCTGAAATAGACAAACAAGTCAGCAAAGAAAATATACAAAATAAGGAAGACGTATATCGAGATACTTCAAAGAACTATGCTCAACCACCGACGCACGACAGTGCATTACCAAAACCAAGAAAAGCTGTGACGTCACTGATGCATCTAACAAAATCGGAAAGTTGGCTGGTCGTCTGGGAACAGCCTAACAAACATTGGAAAGCCATACACTTAAAAAAAGAACCGTCTTTTCCCATTTACGAAATAATTAGAAAGCAATATTTAAAGACGCTCAATATGAGAAAATAAATAATAGAATCACAGACCAATAACATTTTTTATTATTATCCCAAAGAGTTTTTTTAAAATAAATACACGATTTGAAAATTATACCTTTGGCCGTAGAATAAAGCTTGTTTCATCAAACTGGCAATCGTTTTTTCATTGTGGCGTCATTTTTAAAAATCGCGTGTTTGCATACGATGGATTTAAGAGACCTGACACAATTTGAACCCAAATTGCGACATTTTTGCCTCAAGTATAAAGAATTTGAATAAAAGTATTATATAAATGGATAGGTCTATCCATGATGTAGATGCCCTTGGAAGTAGTTTTTTTTATTCACTAAAATTATGGAAAAAAAAGTATTTTTTCGGCGGATTTTTTACGATTTTACGCTTAGGAGTTCGACAAAATGGTAAAGTTTACATTCGAAACTAACTAAAATGACTAAATAAAAAATACTATCGAACTAAAAAAAGATGATTGCAGACTCTCTTGATGCTGGAATTTTGAAATTTGTACGACAATGTGTTAAAATAAAACGAAAATTTAAAGTTTTTCGCAAAATTAAGGGTAACATTTGAATTTTTCTAGAAATATTAAGAAGAATTTAATAACAAAAATTGTTTCGAAAAGAAAAATCTTTATAAAGCTAAAAAAAATCTTTTTAAACTTTGAATAATTTGTAATATTTCTTTCATATTTTTTTAAAACGCGACAGAACGGTTCAGGCAAAATCGGTCGCGTCGCGTCACGGTCGCGTTGTATATGCGTTTTGTAAAACTATGAAAGAATTATTAGAACTTTAAAAATATTTTTTTGTGCTTTATAGATTTATGGTTCTCTTCGAAACAATTTGTGTCGGGCCTCTTTAAGTCGTGAAAATGTTTGCTTTATGATTTTATATGGTTTTAAGTATAATTTGTCAGCTCAGAAGAGTTCGACCTCAAACTGCTTTTGGCGATTAAACGCCAAGGAAAACGACAATTTATAGCTAGTTTGTAAAATTAAAACGTGGTCTGTCTCTCAGTGACGAATTTCGTAAAGGTTTTCCACAGCTATCAACAACAAAAAACATCGATGCTGTGCGGCGTACGATCTAAACAGACAGGTCAGTAGAACCAATCCTATAAAACATTTGGGTGCCAGAAAGCTGTGACCGCGGTGGATCCCACACAATTTGACTAAGGCGTCTCACTCACTCAGCCATCAGTTGCGTCACCACTTTCGTAAGTACGGTACGATTTAAGTCGCAGAAAATAGCCAATTTCGATACAGAAAGGTTTATTGTCGAAATACAAAGTAGATCATCTATTTCGGATAGTTCCTCGCAGGAAACATGAAAAAGAAATGCTGGGAGGAATGTGTGGCTTTAATAGTTGACGAATTAATTTATGTTGCGATTTATGTGTGGACGAACAAGTATTATATTTTCTTACATGAAGGGGGAAGCGGATCTACGCGCGACCGTGGTGTCCCGGTGAAATAAGGGCCTAAGGCTCAAAAAACGGAACGCGTTGCCATGCTTACTAGATTCAACAAAGGGGCGTCAAATTTAGTACGGAACATAGTAACAGGTGACGAAATATGGATTTACAGCTAGATGAGCCGAACCCAACCAAAGTGACGCGTGTGTAAAGTGCCGCGAAACAGATAATCGCTCCTTTTTTAGGAAAACTGGACGCGTGGCTACTGTGGCTTTGGAGAATCATCGTACCTTAAATAATGATTGATATACGACTATTTTTTTGCTTGCCGGAAGTTATTGACGAAATTCGCAAAAGCAACCAACCGTACCAACCTGCATCCTCTTTCACCGTGGCAATGCCAGCTCTCACACGGCCAGACAGGCAAACGAACGTAGAACTCATGAACCATCCTCCATAGTCTTGACTAGAAACAAGGTTACAAGGGGCCAACACATTTTGACTTTTTCTTGTTCACAAAAATTAATAACCAATTACGAGATCAAAGCCTTTTTTTATTCTTTAAAAGCCTTAGAAGTGGCTTTCAAGGAATATGAAAACATGATCCCAGATCATCACCGGAATAAATGTTACGAAAATTGGTTTATATGTAGGTATGAAAAAGTGTATTAACGCTCACGGAGAATATTTTGAGAACAATACATTGACATTTGGACATTGATTGTATTTTTTTCTTATTCATTACGGAAATGTTCAGTGTGACCCTCGTTTATATACGGGGAATTGTTCAATAAAATACAAAATACTGGATAATCACCTAAATGTATTTCGTCGCCTTTAAAATAGACCCTATATGAAGCGATATACTTACCACCCTAACGAATAATTCATTCGTCAAAACACTTCTGAATATATGAAACATTTTCTGACAATATGGCCTTGAGTTCCCTTTGCGAATTACGTTTTATATTGCTTCAATGGACTCAAAACGTCTTCCACAAAATGGGACGTTAAGGCGCATCTATCCGCTATATTAAACGGAATGATTTGTCAAGCGATACTCCAACGGAGAACAATACACCGGACTATTATTGCTTGCGCGGTGATACCATTCTCCTGAAAACGCGCGTGACAATATCATTTTTTGTTTTTTGGAAGATTACAATGAAAAAAATTAAAAGAATGAAAAATATGGCTTCACATTCTAATCATTTACTTGGTACGTCTTACCAATATAGTTTCAAGTTGTTTGCCCCTACAGATTCCAAGAAAAATGCAGAATACAAAGAGGCGTTGATTTCAGCTATTATTTATTTTTATTCAGAAAAAAATCAAAATATTGAAATTTTGCATCATAATACTAAAGATTAAGAAATTTACTAAGACTCAAATTTTTATTAATGTGTTAATGCACGCGGGAGTCACTTAAATTTGCCTGCAAAATGTCAGTTTTTTTACTGTTTGAGAGAGGTAGTCACCTTAAGTTTGGATAACACATGTCAGAGTCACATGGGGTCATAATATATGGTGAATACGTTGCTTAGTTGAAGATATTCGTTGAATTTTTAGTCGAAAATTTTCTTTTTACAAATCATTTCTCGCAGTCGCCTCAAAACGACAAAAAATATTGTTTGTTAGACTGTTTTCCATCTACAGCTCAGGAAGGATTTGGAGAGGACAACATCCCAATAGTAAGAATATAAATGACTTGATGTTCGGGCGACTTTGAAGTGTTTTTTTTTCAGATTCGGCTTCGACTCATAAGCTCATATAAACTCGTAAAACCCATGATCTCATAAACTCATAAACTGACATGTAATAAAAAAACATATGTCAGCAAATCCGTACAACATTAAACATTGGCACGAGCCAATGCAAAATATGTTGCACGTACGTGTTGTACGAATTTGCTGACAAGTAATTTTTTATCGGATTGAATTAGTTGTCGTACATCATCAATGTTAGTTTCTGTTAACGCTGTTGCCGGCCGGCCTTCGCGTGAATCGTCTTGGAAATGAATACGTCCGCGTTTAAATTGATTGTACCAGTACAAAGAGCTACGAAATGCGGCTACATCGCCGAATTTGCTAATTGAAGTCTTTGATAGCTTTCTTGTTGACTTAAACCACAGCGAAAATCGCAAAAAATCATACATCGAAAATTCTTTCGAATTAAATCCATCGTTAGATAAACATGCAATTTTCAAGATGGCGCCACAAAGAAAAACCAATCACAGACGTAAAAAATAAAATGTATTCTACAGCCAAAGAGTTAAATTTTCAAAAATAAGAATTACTTTTTTAATATCTTTAACGCAAGTGGCCAGTTCCAGAAACTTTCAATATAGCCCACGTATACTGGATACATGTAAAACCTGATACACAAATATAACTCTGATGACATCCTAAAATAAAGATATTTTGCAATTATAATCAATGTCGTCGAGATCAATGTCCGCGCCAAGTACCCACTTATGACGGTCAAACGCGGCAAATAAAATAACAGATTTAACAAAATTAGAACTACAGACTGTATACTGTCAAATAATATCGGGAATTGTTAATTTAACAAGTCCACACGTACAAGCTATGCAAAAAATGTGGCGGGTTCTGTAGTAGGTATAGCAACACTCATAAACTGTTCGTGTGATCCATCTATCCTACTTGCTTGCACAGACTTCCGTTGAAGCGGCACTGCGTATTCACATATCTCGCCTGCACCTTACGTAGTCATGTGCGTTGGCCTCCTCAATCAACTAGTGATGTCATTTGAGTTGAGTGTTGATTTCTTTCCACTACTTGTGGCGCGCGCGTTTGTTTATTGCGATTTATATACGTTTAAAATACTATCCTGTAGACAAAATCTGTTTCAGGTATAATAAGACATTTACCGAATGGCTAAATGTTGTTACTGGTTTGCCTAAATGTGGCCCTCTCACATGGTTCACACCATTTATATCTTGTGAACAAACTATTTTTTCCTGCTGACATGGACCCCATGCAAGTCGAAATTGACACCTGGAAGTTTAAACTCACACTGATCTAATGGAAATGTTTCATTTTGATAAAAAGTCGCATTATTATATATAACTAACATATCGAGGAAGATTGGTATTTATAATTTCAGTATACCTACGTTTAGACGTATTAATACGAGGGTTGATCCCTATGGTCCACCCTTGACCTAGTTCCAATTTAGGTAGAACTTTAAATGTATATTTAATAAAAAGCTACATGCATATGTTGGCTACCCTGGATTTGCAAGATCCAGCTTACATTAGTGGCGTCACAGCGCGCATGCGCATCAGCCGAGGTGTACCTCAGTGTCGAAATGGACTCGAAAGAGCACAGTTGCGTGATTAAATATTTGCTGAAAAAGCAGTTATCGCCAAAATAAATCCAAGCCGAATTAACAGTGACATCAGGGGACTGTACTGTGTCTTCGACATAGTGAAGATGTGGTATCGCCAGAGAAGGATCAGCAGCCTTGGCCACCCTAGGCCGTTTAGTACAAGCCGCCCCTTTCTGCAAAGTGTACAACGTACAAAATTTGTACTTCACATTTAATGTGAAGTTGTACGAAAATATGTATTGCTTTCGGTTCAACCTGCCAGAAATATTATATTTATCAGTTTAGTGGTTTTATTTTTACATATGCTTACATATAGAAAAACTACTTTTTACAAGTTTTACGGCAATTATTATCTTTTCGTCATAGCT
>JAOPUG010000125.1:2174338-2190189 GCA_027564375.1 Micropterix facetella
ATTGAGGGAGTAGTCACAGGAGTGGCGCAATGGATCTCTCATGGTTTACATGCTCAGTTCAGGTAGTTCTTTTAAACTATACTGAACATCTTAATATATTATACATACATACAAGAAAATAATCATATGCGCCGAAGCTTGACAAACCCTTGGGTTTTCCCCCTGTCCCAGTTTGCATACTTAAATTTTAAGTTTATTTATAATTAAATAACTATATTATATGAATAGTTTGATTGGAATGATTATGTTTTATTCATTCGATAATTGCCCATTGTGAACCCCCGTAAATCATTAATCGCCGGAGGCTCATTTTAGTTTGTTAAATATGTAATTATTTGTCTACCTTCAATATGCCGGCCAACATTTACAATAATACAAATGAAGTTCGCATGAATGGGACGAGACGGCCAATATGACAAAAGGGCGGTATTGCATTTGTAGATCTGCAGTTTAAATTTAAAATATATAACATATTTTGTTTCTTTTTTTCTTTTTCACATAACCGCGGCACTGCAATAAGACTCAGGAAGTGAGCTCGCCTTATCACAGGAGTGCCTAGCAAGGCGGGCTCGGTTGCACTTCACTGAGCACATTAGAAAAATAAATGTTTACATATAATTTATACTCTACTTAACTTGGACTTGCGTGCGCGCGTGCTTGTATACGTGTGTGTTATTGAATATAGTTGCTTGTATATAATTAGCGGTTCTTGTCTTGTTTTACTTATTTGTTTGTTGTGGCGATAGGCTGCAACAACCGTAGCTTGATAACTAAGGTTAGGTCTCTTTGTGCCCAATAATTATAATCCTGTTCATACTCACCATCTGTTTTCGGACCAATGTTAGATCTATTAGGCTTCTATTGGAACTTTGACACTTATTACATCAGAAGATAAAGAGCGCAGGGTTCCACCATCACTACTGGAAAAAAAGATCTCGAACAAATCTCGGGGAAATCTCGAGCAAAAAAACCTCCCTTGATAATTTTGAGCAGAGCGCACTGGGTCGATTTCAGCAACACCAGATCTTGACATTTTTTTTATGTCAGTCTGCATTCGTGTGTATACATGTGTGGATATTCAGGTCCATATCAGCGTCTTAGTTACTGTGTTGATTTGTGAAATAAAGAAAATAATAAATAGACAGGCAGGAGAAAACCCCAAGGGTTTGTCAAAGCTCGGCCCATATGATTATTTACTTGTATGCATTTGTATTATATATTAGCATTCATTATATAGTTTATATATAATCAATGATATTAGTTAGCAAAACGCAAAACCGCCATCTAGCCGTAGCGATGCGAACTATGCCAGAACCTAGCCAACGAGTTGTGTAAACATGAATTCGACTGCCGCTGCTAGATGACCGTACTAAACTAAAGTATTTTTTTGCCTAGAAGAGACCTCGTATATTTGTCTATTCCCCTGATACATACGTTTTGCTATTTTGGCAGAGAAGCGGCAGCCGCAAACTCTACCTATCTATCCGCTCTATGTATAACCAGATCACCCAGTAAACTTTCAGAATCCCCGACTGAAGGCAGCTGCGTACATAAACCATTACCTCATAATATTCACCCATTATTTTCTCTAAATGTAATTTTGCATCATTTGCATGTATAAAAGCCTTCACACTTCTTTAATATTTCATTTTTCACTTTCAAGGGACCAGCGAAAGATGTTACCAACGATGATAAAAGGATTCGAAAGGGCCGATCTGTTGAAATGGCAAAAGCTGATCTTACACCGTTAATTCAGAAGTACTTACAAGAAACTGCTATTGGAAATTCTCAAGAAAAAAGAATAACACAAGACCAGGTCGACCCACAAATGAAAACTAGCATCGTTAATCATCAACATATTCAAAGTACAGCACAGAAAACAGCCATCCAACCTTCGCCATGGAGGTAATGTTATTTATTTTTGAGCTTCTATGAATTTGATCAAGCTTGTTGTCTAGGAGTTGAGTTCATATTGTAGTCTAAAGATTACACTAAAGGCCGTACGAGATGTGACAGAAAAGTAATAAGACTGGCATCAATGAGAGCGATCTGGCAACATAGCCTGTACATCAGTCCCTCCTAGACATGCAGCAAAAGTGTGAATCTTGTGGTAACTATGCAACCATAGAGAGGTGACAAGGGAAGTTGTTTTTGTAGCATCACATAGATCTCTCACATAGATAGCATCACAAAACGTATAGAATGGCCTTGAACGTAGTGATGCCGGGGGCTGTTCTGACATCATTCAGTGAAGCGTTCCAGAGGCATGCAGCTTCCACGGAGGAGCAGGAGGAAAAGCTGATGGATAACAGGTTATTTCTCTCTGATCTGAAGGGACGGCCGTGCGCCGATAGAGCGATAAGTAATTTATTAATAATAAGTTAATCATACATTTTCGTTACATCATAGATTCGTAGCATCGGAAAGTCTTCAAGGTAAGAGGAAAGAACTGCAACTTTTTACCTCACAGTATGGAATCTCCTGGATAGATGATAATGATAATTTAAAGCTGAAACTAACAACCAAACTACCTT
This sequence comes from Micropterix facetella, assembly GCA_027564375.1. NCBI lineage: Eukaryota > Metazoa > Arthropoda > Insecta > Lepidoptera > Micropterigidae > Micropterix > Micropterix facetella. The sequence continues at coordinate 2,176,873 of JAOPUG010000125.1, forward strand.
CGAGTATTTCAAGTGAGTATTCTTCTTTTTAGCGTATGAATTTTTAATTGTATGTCACTCTCCTCTGTCATCGGCTTTCCTCGTTCATTGAGGACCAGCAATTCCTCTCCTCTCCTTCCTTCCTGCTGGTGACGTGCTCTACTGTCTCCTTCATTCCGCAACCCTAGCAGAGGTCGCCTTAAGTTTGTTCCCCTTCACGTTTGTATTGAATGAATGAATGAACTAATTAATTAGTTAATTAATTTATAAATGAACCTTTATTGAAAATCATAACCTCTCATGAGGAGCCAACTCTCCGGAGAGTTTAAAAACAAAGTCTTCTGGGGACGATCGACTCTCTGTAACGGTTCTCATACATACATCTTTTTCTAAATTGCCAAATACAAGGGATTTTTTTCACTACAAACTGGTTTTATATTTGGATAATAAGGGCAGCCAACACAAAATAAACACGTTTTCCGCTCATTTTATATTTTATATAGTTGGCAGGACTTGTCACACGATCGTGAGCATTGGTCATCCTTTCACATATGGTAAGAATGCTTGTAATCTGCTTGTTTGAGTTTTGTCTGTATTGAATCATGTCCGTGTCTCGTAATATTTTCCATAATAATTTTTTCTAAGGACATCATTGACATGTCATCTCCTGCGATACTCAACACACATACGTAGCGTGCTTGATTCTTGAGTGACATTTGCACAGAACGTAGATGTAAGGATGATGGTTTGAGCTGGCTGGAATGAAAATTAATTGTGTGGTCAATGATTTTTAATATCGGACACCCATATATACCACTATTGTGAGTACCTCGACTTCTAAGTGGGATTAATATTATAATAACTGGTTCCATCGAATGGAAAATGTCACGATGAGTGCTTCGAAAAATAATATGAATGTTCCAACTAATTCTTCTTTATCACTACCTCGATTCTCGAAACTCTTAGTGCACACCTCGTACATAGCTAGAAAATGGGTCTTAACTTTTCAAGTTCCTCTCTTAAATCACATTCTTCACTTACATCAATCAAATTATACCAATTGGGAAACATGGTCTGCAGTTTTTATTATCAAAGCTGTTAACATTTTTTTTTTCTGTCATAGATTTGGTGAATAAGAATATACCAATTGGCCCACTGAAATCCGGCAAGAAACTGTTTGCTAAAATTTTGTCTGTTGTTCGACCACCGAGCAAGAGTATTACCCACCAACAGTCCATAGAGAATAATACAACTGAGAAGATTGATAATGTCAAACTTTCGGAAGATGGTGAGTTTTACTTTAAGTATTTGTCGTTTCTCATACAAAGAAATCTAGTAAGACACTAGCGATGAGAGAAAGATATTTGGGAGTGAAGGTTGCGTGTTCAGTTGCCGGTGTCACCAATTTAGGAGTTGATGTATACGACTCTTGGTGAGTTGGTGGTAATGTTTTGAGATAATAGAAATGCTACCATTTTCATTTCTACTGAATGGTGTCGATCCAACAGTGGCGACGGCAAATGATCTTACGAATTATAATGTTCTTTATTGATGCGCGAGGATGTCTTTATTGGTGTTACCATGGTAATCGCAATGCGCGCAGATGCGTCGCCAGTAATACGATTGTTGCACTATTGGTGATTGATGACGGTTAATTTACGAACATTGATTGTGTCTGTTGAGCTGATGGCTCGGCTTATATAGTGGTGGAGAGAAGGTGGTGTACATGTGTCAGTGTAACTTGTAGTACATGACTTGCATTGTATGAGTCGATGAGTCATACTTGGTGAATTGCATTAATTACATTATACGTGTTTTGATTGATGACTAATGCCACGACAGGTAAGTCTTTGAATCCATGATAATCTAGTAAACAAAAATATTAGGTGCTCGCATTTTGAATTCAACTATTTTGTATAGTAATTTCATACAGAAACTTTGGAATTGAAAGTATTGAAATTCAAGCCTGGATATATGCATGTTTGCATTGGTTATTGTGATATACAGAATGACATTTTAAATATAGTGACATTTTAAGTAAAATAATCATAACACAATCTATTTAACAGTATGCGGGGCGACGCCTCTGCGTCGCGGCATATGCTAAGCGACGTCTGCGTTGAGGTGTCCCTGCGGCACTGCGTCACAGCGTTTGCGGGGCTACGTCTCTGCATCTCGGCATCTGCGGAGCGATGTCTGCGGAGCGACGTCTCTTCGTCACGGCGTCAATGCGTCGCGGCGTATACGGGCGACATCCCCGCTCGTTGCATGCGTTCCTCGTTGCGTGGTTGCTGGCTAGCGCGATGTGGTCGCGCCTCCTGGCACAGTGGCTCGAGCAAGTTGTGGCGACCTGGACGATTGGCGGCTGGCGAGCGGCCTCGGCATCGGCGATCTTTATCGCGGCGACCCGATCAAGTGGCGGCCTCTGCGTCTGCGATTCCTGTCGCGAACCCGATCAAGCGGCGGCGGGCGAGCAGCCCCGGCGTCGGTGACCCTTGTCGCGGTAACCTGGTCAAGTGGCTGGCGAGCGGCCTCGGTTTCTGTGACTCCTGTCGCGGCCCCATTCAAGCGGCGGCGGACGAGCGGCCCCAGCGTCGGCGATCCTTGTCGCGGCAACCTGGTCAAGCGGTTGTAGGGCGACCTCGGCGTCTGCGACTCCTGTCGCGAACCAGAAATTTGCCGCGTCGGCTCCGCGTCGAAGTCGGCGGCCCGGCGACTCCTGTCACGTGGATCGGAACGGCGGTTGCTCGTTCCCGGCGGGCCCTGGCTGCTGGCGTCCCGTGGTCCTTGTCCGGGGTCCTCGTCCTGAAGTCCCGTTGTCCTTGCCTGGGGGTCCCGTTGTCCTTGTCCTGATGTCTTAAGGCCTACCGACTGGCCATGGATCCTTCGGCCCGTCCGACCGAGGCAAGATCCTCTTCAAGGCGGCTCCTCCAGGAGCGGACCTCTTCTCCGGACGGTTGTCCGAAGCGAACTCAATTTCGATGGCCGCAATGGCCTCTACTCAGCCTTCTTTCGCGGCGCATTGCGGACAACGGTCGTGGCGTCGCAAATCATATGGACGGCCAATCCCCGTCCGCGTCGGAGCGTGGGTGCAGTGGTGGGGGAAGCCGTTTTATGGCCACCTTAAGTAAATTTTATGGCGGCGCGCATCGCTTTTAGCGTGCTCGGGGTTTCTCCCGCGGCGGGCCAGGGGTACCGAACCGTTTATTTGCACGGTCCCCACCGGGAGTTTTATTAATTTATTTTACGTCTATCGGCCGGGAAGATTTTGGGCCATTCGTTGCAACACCCCAGATAATGTTTAATTTCAATATGAAATAACGATTATATGTTTTGTGTAATATGTTCAGCTATTTTCAGGCATTTGTACTTTTGATTTAAGGTTTCAAGGGATAAAAGTAGTCACCAAATGGTTGCATTAAAAAAGTAAAGATGAATGCAAAAGGCAGTTAACAGAATTTTTTATGCAATAATATATTTTTGTGTATTTATATATACGTATGTACATTGGTATATATTGAATAAAGGTAGGAAGGAATATATATGTATTTAATTTTAATCTATAGGTTTCTGACCTCTATGTGTGTTTATTTTCTTAAAAACACCTATGTGTGTTTATTTTCTATCTTTATTTACTAAATCCTTATATCAGAATTATAAGAATATATCATTATCAATGCTTATATAGGTAATGCTCCTCTTACTAACACTATTTTGCAAACTAACATTTCTTTATGTCTCTTTTTTCCCCTCTTCAAGTATTCTAAATCATATTCTTGATCAAAGACAATATATTTAACGAAATTGTATAAAAATAAGTTTACTATGTATAAATTATAGCACAGGTATCACTCCAGAACAGACTGCAGTCTAGTGGAGTTGATAAAATCTAACAAATCTATACTTTCTTCGTTTCACAAACAATGTTGAATTATCTGTTCGATTCTACACCTTAATTTAATGCAAACCTTCATTATGGAATTTTGAAATAAATAAATAAAAACATGATATCTAGATTGACTAAAATACGGCCTCGTAAGCTTCAGGTTTGGTACGTCTCGAAAATGTATATTTACAGAGAATGTAACGAAATAGCATATTATTCATCATAAAAGTATATAGGTATCTATAATATAATAATAATTAACCATCAATTAGGTAAGTCGAATCATTGAAGTGATCATTTGCTTTCGCTGTAGCACTCGTGCATGCGCATGCAAAACACTGCAGTTTGTTTGTTGGCGACACGCGACACCATTATTTATCACGATTTACTTTTGTTTTCTTGCGATAAATGTGAATTGTTAGCAGTTCTCTGCCAAGCGATACTATAACAAAATCGCCCCGCTGGCCTGTTTTGGAAGAAGAGACACCTAATATCTCCACCCTAATTTTAAGCTTTCTTAGGTGAATCGGTCATTTCTAAAATTCTACAATATAAACCAATCATATATCACTTTATATGACTTTCAAATCACTCTTTTGTGTTAGAAAATTTTCTTTTATCCCAACATTGCTAGTTGGGCTCTATATTACCTGATCGCATATAGTAGATAACGACCCGGTGGATAGTCGTTAGGTTGTAAGGTTCCGGGTTCGATTCCCAGCTGGGTCACCATTTTCCGTTGGGATAAAATTACCAAAATTGCATTTCAATTTTTTCGATCGAATGCAGTAACAAGACACACACTTACACACATGGTACATGCACACATCCATATAAATACTTCATAGTACGGTTGGTTGTAAGAGATTGTTGTGTGATAATGAACCCGCCCATTGTGAATTTTTCACAATAAGGTTTAGAAACAAACAAACACTAGACTCCATTAATTTTAGGGCACTCAAAATTGAGTGCATTCAAAAACACCACATTAACACAGAGGATTCTAATTTTCAAGTATTATTTTTTCCTATTACAGCAATGTCGCATTTAATTATTTGAAATATTATTCAGGAGCTTTACATCAGAATCCAATTCACCCTTGAATATTACATCTAGAGTGTACAAGTACAAAATAACTGACTAACGTAAGTAAGCTAATGAAAAAAAAAATAAAAAAAAGAAAACTAAGTGAAACAAAGTACCTATTTATGATAAAAATGTGATCGTAGGACGTTGTCTTTTTAGCTGCCAAAGGGATATGTAAAAGATGGCTATTCGAGCAGGTAAAGAAATAAGAAGGGCTATAACCCTCCCCACTGGTATGTGTACAGCAATATTTGTACGATCGTACGGTACATTAAACAATAGATGTGAACTCCTGCCTATGTAATTTGCCGGTGCTTACAATTCAAACGTACATAGTATCTCTGGAAAATAAATAGTTCCTTGAATTAATTTATATGCAAATGTAATTAGCTTTGTATCCTACCATTCCTAAAACAAAATTGGAGTGAAATAAATATTATATTTTTTGTAATAGATATGTGAAGAAACTCAATATTGACAAAAATGTAACATTTGAAATTCATATGTTCCACACTTGCAGATGCTCTGGAGCCGTTGATCCAATCCGCCATCCTATCTTCAGACGAAAGTTGCACTGGCGAGGACTTAGCTGCTACGGAAAAGACCCTAGAGGATCTCATGTCCATCGAGTCGGTTAACGCCATCATGGCCAACAGGGATGTTGCAGTAATTAAGGTTAATATCATATTGATATTTTGGCAAAGAATCATTAACGAGTAAATATATACAGTAAACCTGGCATCGGCCGTCAGCAGCTATGCCAGCTGGATTCTTCACGAAAGGCCACAAGTCAGTTGGCAGCTGTGTTTCTTCTCCGCTTCCCGCTTTGTTGTGTTTTTCTTCGCCATTCTAGAGCTTAAAATGCTATATTGTGTATCAATAAATTCACGAATAATTCTAGCAAGTAGCCGAAAACAGTTATCGCAAACAGTTATGGCAAGAGTTTCATTCACCACTGAGGAGTTCCATTACACATCTACATATTTCTATATCATGAATGACCTAAAATTAATTAAATAGGGTAATATCTAATTCACTATAATAGCAATTCAATTTTTTTATATATAATTAAAGCATTTATTATATAATATAGTCATATCTAATGAAATTTTTTTAAGTGACTAAAACAAAGAATCCATTTTAGGAAATGTGTATTATGGTTCAAGCTTTGGCTTTTTCTAAGGTGGACATTTTTAACCTTTTGAGAGAGGACATTTTTGGCTGAGCAAGACAATACGAGAGCGACGGGAAACAACGCTTGGTGCAGTTTTGTTTGAGCCAGAAAAGGACGGTGGATACTGTCCTACACTATCGCTACACCGTACAGATATAAATATTGATACAAACTGTTCAGTCCATGATACAACCTTTGGTTCCTAACGGTTCTATGTAGCTTGGGCTATAATGGCCTTAACTTGGCCAGCTCAACTCGCAGGGCAGCTTCTATCTGGGTATCTCTTCGAAAAGGGACCAACCTGGTGAATCCGTTGTGTAGTGGATCTGAGGATGGAACCTCGGGAGGAACTGGACTCTTTTTTGACCCTAGCTCTAGATCTGGACATCGATGTCACTCCTGGACAACAACACATTCGCCGAATAATATGCAAAACTGCCTTGAAAACTTGAAGACCTATGTTTAGGTACAACAATATGGTACTGTAGTGCCGGAAATGCAACCATTCTATCAGCGATTGTAGATATCGGGATTCCTCAAACCGTACAATCTTCAGAACGCACAATACTAGATGTAAGGATTTTAAAACAAAATCTAGTGTGGGCATTCTGCATTCTCTAAAGCCGATGCTCCGACCTCTTTTATGGGCATGGCCATACACACAGACGTCATAGTCCAACACAGATAAAATCAAAGCGTTGACCAGAAGGATTCGGACTCTGATGCTGAGGTACTTCTTTAAAATAGAGACTTAAGCTGTGGAAATACCATCCCACCATCCTGCCAACATGCTCTTTGAATGGAAAACAGGTACACTGTACTTCCTCTTACTACTCGCGTCGCAAGCTGGCCTACTGTAATTAATATTCAATAATCAATTTATTAAATTCAGTGTAACATAGCAATAGTATTAATCATTTGATAATCAGAGCACTTTACTGAATTCGTCAGTTTTAGGTTAAACATTTCAGAAAATCTTTAAAAAAATAAAAACCGGTATTTTGATAATCACAAATAATTAATATTAGTAATAGAGAACCGTATTAATAATTTGATAATCAGATCACTTTACTGTATTCGTCAGTTTTAGGTTAAAGATTTCAGAAAATCTCTTAAAAAATAACCGCTGGTATTTTGATAATCACAAATAATTGATATTAGTAATAGAGAAAAAACACATAAACGGGATGATGTATTATAAAATATTGAGAAAAAAGTTCATATCGAAATGAAGCATAATTCAGTAAAAGACGTGAACAAATATGAGGAGGTAGGATAGAAGTTCTCTTCAAACCAGATATGTCATAAATGTTAAATATAACATAGCAGCAAAAAAATATATGTCACAATATTGTCAAATTAAAAGACACAACAAAATAAAACAAAAATCCTCTAATAAAACTTGGAAATAATATTTCAAAATCTACATAACAGCTAAACAAAGTCAGAAACGCATAAAAAATATTAATAAATATTTGATGAATGGAAAGTTTGACTTTGAAGAATTTATTTCTAAAACTATTTTATTCATATTCTTGTCGATTTCAGGAGTGCCCTAAACGGCTGCCCTTGTGAAGCCGGCTGCTGAAAGACAAAATTCACATGCGAAATTCGCATTGCGCCTTTTGGTTGATTTTGTATATATATCGATAGCTTATTCAATGACAAGTGACTCTGACCAATTTTAACTCTTGCATACAACTGGAAGGCAGTCCCGACATTTGGCGTGGAAGCTCTCTACTGCATATGCAGTGCGTGGCTCTCCAAGGGTTAAAGCTAACCTACACAATTGATTTTTGGAATAATGTTAAGGAGATTTATATCTTTACGATGGCGAGTATAATGGTCATGCGATCTGCGTTTGTTTCACAATTGCCTTCATTTTCATTAGCATATAGGCATTTTAATATCTATTGTGATATGAGAGTCCTAATTTTTAATTTTTGAAATAGTGGTGCACAGTGTGTCCCCGTTGCACCCTTAAAATTGTACGAACCGTTTGCTTTCGCAGTACGAACACTCTGGCTCTCGACTGCACTTCCCCATATTAAAATCCTGTAGCTAATCTCGGATGAAAACATGCATGATAAGCATTTAGGGCAGCCGATTTGCCCGACAGAAATTTTATTTTTCTAAGGGCATAGGTTGCTGTGCTGTGCTGTATCGTTATTATACTGTGCTACTTCTTTATTTTGCTGTTACAGATTATTCAAAGGAAAAAGGGCAAAGCTGTGACTTCGAGGGAAGTGAAATGGGCAGTATGCGGTCGTATGGGAGTATTTAGTGAGCCAAATACAGAAAGAACCGAGTGCAAGTTTATGTATATGCCTGATCTTATCAAACGGAGAACCTCTTCACTCAGTAGAAGTTAGTCTATTAATATTATTTTTCTCACTCTTTACTATCCAAAATTCATGTTACATGTGACTGAAGCGAGTCATGTGAAACGAGTCATATGCAAGTCGTGTCCTTTTCTTAGGCATTCTGTGCATTCGTACATTATTTTCCAGTCCTTATGTTGCTGCTCATTTAATCTCACATTGTATTTAGGAAAAAATCCATAGGCTATCTGTCCTAAACAGAAGATCTACGATCGAGCGATGATGATATGCTATAACTAAATATTTTAATATCCCAATTAGATGTTGAAGAATTTGAGGTGACGGTGGACGGTGTGCCATACAGGAGAACTCATGAAGATGGACATCGCAGACAAACTGGTAAATCCTCAAAGAGACCCTTGTTGCAGGTCAGAATCCTGGAAAGCACCGACGAACTAAACAACAAGGATACCAAGATCGTCTTAACCGAGGGTTAGTTCTAACATTAACATTTTCAAAGGCCGTGTTCGTATCGAGATAGGTTGCTCACTGATAAAATCGTAAACAAGTCCGACAATTAAAATAAATTATAAATACAAACAAAGCTGATGGGCCCATCGTAATATTATTACTACACGTCTGAAGGGTTAGCCGTGGGCTGCGGACTAACGGCCGGCTGTGGTAGGTCTAGGACAGCTGTTTTATCATTGCTACCCGATGCTCGCTCGCGTAATGCGTCGCTCATTTCACACCTTTCAGGGACTAAGTTACCGCTGCACCCTCTACCAGGAGAAAATGGCAGTAAACATCCTTATTAGTTTGGATTTTATTTAGGGTGGCTTCAAGCGCTTTTAGTGCGGCACTTTACTTAAAAATAAAGTGTTGATGAACTATAAATTCCTTTTTTCTAGCAAACGGCGATGGGGCCCATCTCAAACTAATGGAGAATGTTACGTCTTCGCCTGACGATTTAAAAGCTGTCATTGCTGTGAGTCAATTTTGTAACATTTTTTTTAATAATAAATATTAATAAACTCTTTTTTTGCACTTAAAAATTTATTAATAATATACATTTATTATGTAAAATACAGACAGAACTGCTTGACTTAAAAACATAGGTCTTAAGAATGCCCGGGGAGAGGGAATTGAGAAGAAAGCATAACGCTTGTATCTCCTTAAAGTGCTGTTTTTGAGTGTTTCCAACTAAATGTCAATGAAAAAACCAAAACATGTCACGGTTTCATGAATTACTGTACAGTACTTGTGTTTTGCGTCATTATTGTTCTGTATTTTCGATTTAAACTTTTTTTTAATTTTTATTATTTGTAGTGTGGGGCTTTTTAAAGGTTTAATGAAACTTGTTTCACTGCGACCATTTCTGGTCTATTATGATCGTCACCTATTATAGTTACGTACTAAGCCTTGCATCATTTAAGAACTGCATTTGGCCTTTGGTCGCTGTATTGTTTTACTAGTTCAGCGTGGAGGTAGTAGCCCAGGTGGGTATACCTTTTATGCATCAGCGGGCCACATTCACACATGAGGTGCATGGGAGTTTCCTCTGCATCTTAGCAGAACCTGCACAGTGTAGTGTCCCGGAGCTTGAGGTTGAACATGTGTCTGTTCAGGCCACAATGCCCGGTGAGCGTCCTCACCAGCATGCGTAGATTATTCCTATTTAGCACTAAAGCAGTCTTACAGTCGTAAGCTTTGATTAGCGCTTTAAAATGATTCAAGCCTGGGGTGTTGTTCCAGTGGTTGAACGATTGTTCTAAACATAGCTTTTTGAGCATTAGGTTTGTCAGGCATTTTGTTACGCCATAGCAAGGTCCAGGCAGTGGCGGTCCCAGAGGGGGGGTGACAGGGTCATGGCCTCCCCCTCCCCCCCAAATCACTCTCGTCAACTCGACAAATCAGATAAAATAAAAATATTGGGAACCCTCCCCATAAGCACCGAGACTTCAGAAAAATCATTTTCTACTTTAAAGCGCGTAAAACCTTGGCTGAGAGAAAGTATGTTAGAAAAAGGTCTGACAGGGTTAGCTGACATTAAAAATAATCACCTGCTTTTCTAAAAAGAATAAACAGTTTCCCTTTATTTTTTGATTGAGATCCTTAATTTTATTGTAGTAAACAACTATGACAATGCAATCCAGTGATTCCCAAAGTGTCGATTTCGAAATCGACCCCCCCAAGGTTCGATTTGGACTTACAGGGGATCCATGTCAGCAGGAAAAAAATTGATTGTTCACAAGATATAAATGGTGTGAACCACGTAAGCGGACCACATGTAGGCAAGTTATTATCAACATATAGCCATTCTGTAAATGTCTTATTAAACCTAAAACAGATAGTATTTTTAACTTATATAAACTTATGTAAATCGCAATAAAAAACGCATGTGTTGCGGGTATAGTGGAAAGAAATAAACCATCAACTCAAATCGCATCACTATTTGACTCAAAATACCAGCGCACATGACTAATGAGGGAAAGTGCAAGCGAGATATGTGAATACCCAGCACCGCTTCAATGGGTGTCTGTGCAAGCGAGTAGGATAGATAGATCACATGAATAAGCAAGCGAGATGGTGCTACTTGTGCAGTTATGTGTGATTTCCTCAAATGCTCTGTACTTCAAGGTCGTGGTCGTTTAGAAATGAACATGCACCTTGCAAAATTTAAGTTCATTCAATAACAATATGTATCAAAATTGTACATCATGAATTGTACACTAGCAAAGTGAAATAGCTGTTTCAGCTGAAAAATATATATTTGAAGTTAAAAAGTTTTAAAATTCAATATATGGCAGGCAGGGGTCTACGGTAAACAAAAAATACCGGCAAGTGGTCTACGAGGCAAAAAAGTTTGGGAACCTCTGATGTAAACCATGCTCTCTCTCTCGCAACTTCCTAACTGGTTCACTCAATAATTTCCTTCTCAATCCTAATAAAACCAAATGTATACAATTTACTTTGCGAAATGAAAGAAATCATACTGGCATACTCATGAAGGCGAATCGCATGATTTGCTCAATTCTACAGTATTTCTTGGTGTAACTTTAGACTTGAAGCTACAATGGGGATCTCATATCACCGCCTCAGGGAGTATGTTAAGTTCTGCAGCTTATGCAGTAAGAAAAAATAGGGAACTTACTTATATTACTACCAATCGATTAGTATATTTTAGTTAATTTCACAGTATTATGTTTTATAGTATCCTAATGTGGGGGAAAACTGCTGACATAAGAGTCAATACTTATTTTGCAAAAAAGAGCGATTCGTGCAATTTATAAGATCTGCTCTCAGAGATTTTTTTAAAGAACTTGACATTCTAATCGTAGCCACTCAATGTATTTACTCAAACATTATGAATGCTCGCCAAAATATTAATAATTACACGAAAAAGTGAAATTTATAGGTGTAACATTCGCAACAAAAACGAGCTTAAGACACCTTGTTTTCGCTTAACAAAAGTATATTCACCATTAATGGGAAACAGTGTTCGTTTTTATATTAAAATAGCAGAAGATATCTTGAACCTAACATGTAGTCAATTTAAAGCAATAATTAAGAACACGCTTGTTAAAAAGGCCTACTATTCTGTCAATCACTAAATTATTAGTAATGATAAAATGCATGATCGTAGTCATAACCGTCATAGTAGATGATTTTAAGAGTCCCACACTGAAAACAAATTATATAATAGGTACTTATAAGATGAAAAAATGCGTGTCTTGTAGGGTTTGTTCTGCCCTTCGTCTTCTCTACAGATGGATGCGCCTTGACAATGAGGAGCCTGTATGATTTGCAAAAAGCACATGTGATATGGCTATATTTTGAATAATCATTTTTTGTTTTACTGTTAAAGTTGGCCCCAGGAAGTGTACTTGAGCCAAGGTGACCGCGCCTGCCTCACAGAAGAATTAGCTATTAATATTATTATTATAACAATGATTATTCATATAAATTATATCGTCTTAGCTATATACACATTTGAAGTAATATGGAAATGTGTTATCGGAGTAATAATTGTAATTTTTATGGCAATGTTTTTTCGCTAACCCGTAATTTTCCTTTTAAAAAAAATAGCACAAAAAAATAAGTATACAATTTATCAAAACCCTAATTTCTTTATGGTGAAAATATATTACATTATTATGTATTTACATATTTTATTGACAAGATCGTAAAAGGTTTAATTTTCTCCCAGAACATCTGCAATCACTTTCGTCAAACAATCATTTTCGTTTACTAAAATTACCGCTAAGTAAGCCATAAATAATCCACGCCAGGCCCCGCTCGTGTACTTTACGAGAAAATCGTCTCGCGCACTGAAGGGCAGTATGCCGTCACGTTTTACCTTAATTTAAATTACGTCAAAAATCGATCAAGTCGACGTCTACGTGGATCACTACTTTCACTAAATTACAATAATTGAAGAGCGCACGATACTCACGTTGCGTGGCTTGTCTTGTTTTATTGTGCCGGAGAACAGGGATGTAAACAAGCATCAAGTATACCCAATGAAAATATTCGCCACATGACGTCACTAGTATATTATATATACTAATTCCCAAACGTTGGATTAGAAAATTATATTTATTTATTATTAGAATTACTAATATTTGAATAAGCAGTAAATATTACAACACAAACATTCGTGTGGTTGAATGTGAACACATATATGTAAACAAGCAGAGTATGCCCAATGGAAATAGTCTAGTATATTATATACCGGTTCCCAAACATTGAATTAGAAAATTACATTTATAAGCCCCCCCCCCCCCCGCCCCCCGGGCCCCGTGCGTGCACTCAGTCGGGCGTGTTTTTATTGTTAAGGGAACGAGGGTTACTCAAGGAAAAATTCAAAA
>JAOPUG010000125.1:2291041-2304923 GCA_027564375.1 Micropterix facetella
TTGATAATAGATACATATATATTGTTATTCCAACTTACTAATAAATTTATACATATACCTACATATAATATTTATATAGTAAGTATTTCAATATTAGGAATATTGTGTCCATACATATTTATTACTAATATATAATAATACTAAATTAAATTCATAGTAACATTAATTTAATATATGTTTGTCGTGTTAAACAATAATATGTGAAATAATTGCATCCACCTTTTCTCTGCCGGTTTCAATCAGCAACAAATATTTTTCCTTTTTTTATTTGTAAACTTTCGCACGTTTTTAACTTATCCTAAAAGTAATTATAAGTCTAGGAGATATAGAATTAAAATGCCTTCGCGCAAATTAAGTTTTGGTTTTTATAATTACAAGTTTTGCCGATGCACAACTTCTCACTAGAATTGTGTGGCCAGTGATGTTATGTGAGTGCACATTGTTGAAATAGTAAAGTATGGTCACTTTTGCATAAATCTGCCTAATTTCCAAAACTTTCAGCTCGTTAAATAGGTAATTTAATGGATATTGATGTGGATTTCTAGTCATGACCTATAAGAGAGCTTTCTACACTTTAACAAGCGGATCTAGCGCCCAGTGTGTAGAACCTTCCCATCTTAATATAACATTCTTTCAATTTTATTATGTTCTTTTTTAATTAGTTTTTATATAGGTTAACATGTATATTCAAAACAATTTAAATGTCCGTCTTAAAACAGGTTATAGCTTGGCTAAGCGATATTAAAATAGAATCACTCGAAATAGTTTTTGGAATATCATGTTATCAGTTTTTTGCTACTGAATTTTTGTCTATGACAAAACTTAAACCTGTTCTTACATTATTGTGAATTACAAATTAAATATATAAAAATAAATAAATAAATAAAAAACTATGCTATCATGCTGTTAGCTAGCATGTAGTAGTCATCAATAAGCTTTCTTACAGGTAGTACATTTCTATGGGTTTTAAAAGCAAAAATTAATTTCCTTTATATATAAGAAGGATCTTACCGCATGCAATAATAAAAGCCTCAAGTTTTTGTCGAAATTATCTGAATTACATTTCAGAGGAGAATGAAAGAATTAATATCGTTTCCCATTACTATTATTATATAAAACCACTGTAAAGTATTTGTAGCTCATAATATTTTGGCATTTTTATAATTTTTTTCGGTCTAATAAATCACCTTTTGCCCTTTTTTTAATGTTGGTGTTATTTTAAATAGGTAATTCCCTCCTTCTTTCTTTGTCTTTGAATTCGGTCCACGCACGTATATGTAAATATACAACGTCGATTGGTTTCTGACAATGATATGAAGTGAGCTTAATAGGAGTATGAATGTTCGCATCGCTCACTTCCCACTATTCAGGGCAGATTCCGCCACGTATAAAAAGGTTTTGCACACTCATCCCCATTAACTAAGACCTTCACAAGAATCCAATTGGGTGCTCTCTCAATTACTTTCAGGCAGAATATCTTTTGCATAAGCAGTCTACTAAAAGAGGGTCCAACGAAGCTGTAATATATTAAAACATACTTGATTTGAAGGTTTCTCCGACTTTCAGATGGCTTGGGTGCTTCATCCAAAGCCGCCTTCATCCAGGGTATAGCGAGCATGGCTTTCAGCCATCTTTGAAGATGTTTCAGGTGCGGAAGGATTTTGTAGATCTCTTCAATCGCAACAGAAGCTATAAAATAGAAAGTTAGAAAATGTTATTTAAAACATAGGATTGTCTTCTTCTTTGGGTGTCCTCTCCGCTGAGAAGGTTGGTGACCATTCTCACTATTTGTGTCTTGCAGACAGCTGCAAGCCAACAAGAATCGCGTACTCTTTCTATACTACTGATGCAAATTGGCATCTTAGTTCTGCAGTAGGCAATACTTTTCATTCCGCATTTGTGTCCAAAATACTCAAATTTCCAAGTCTTTATAATGTTCATTAGCACTGCCTTCATTTGTCACAATCACAATATCGCTTCGAACTCAATCAACCCTTAAACATTCTTCTGCATAGCCACATTTCTAATGTGTCTATCTTATTACACATGTTCTGTATGAGCGCCCATAATTCAGTGCCATACAAAAGGACGAGAAAGTCATAGCAATAGATAATGCGCATATAAAGTTATGACCTTCAGTTCCTGGCACATATCAGTTTGGTCAGTTTATACAAGGCTTGCTGTGTTTGTTCAGAAAAGTTTTGTTAGTTTATTTCTATGTTTAATTGCTGTGTTTGTTCAGAAAAGTTTTGTTAGTTTTATTTCTATGTTTAATTTCAACTATCTGCTTTCTATTTGTAAGATAAGATTTGGACCAATCATTGCTTTTCCCTCGTATTCCATATAAATCAAGTTTGACTATGAGTTTTTGTGATCCGCGTGGTCAAATGCATTACATAAATCGCAGAAGACAAACTGCATCACTTAAATGAGTATATTCTGCCATTGCTCAGTTCGAGCTAACGGCACAAGTTCAAACCTGAAATACTTCAATGTATATGCATGTTAGGCATGTGAAAATATAGCACGCTACAAGTGGGTAGATTAAAAACACAAACTCACCCCAGATAGTGCCGAACACGGCGAAATCTACGACCGACAGCTTCTCCAGCAGAAACGTCGACTTTTGCAAAACGACATTGAGGTGTTCGAGGGTTTTATTTAACCGCTGCGGCTTCTCCAGCGTCAGCTCCAGAAACTGATTGATGAGGGCATCCTGGAGAGGTTCCCTCTCGGATTTATCAGCGACGGTGGTCAGCAGAAGCCGCACAACGTCGTTTGTAGTCTTCAGGTCGATGGGGTTCTTGAAATTCGGCAGATGGGCTTTGTTCTCATAGCCCCATTCTACCTTGAGGTCTTTGTTGGTTTGCGAGTAGTATTTTGCTGCGAGAATGCCTCCTGAAATCAATCAATAATACAAGTGGTTAAGCGTGAATTTGATTCGTCGTTCCACTATAGGAATGATATTGTTTATTTTTCTAAATTAAATTACAAAAATTGGTTTTGAAAAAAGGTTACAATTTTTTCATTTTTGGCTGCAAGTCGGTGTCGGTTAGCGGACTGGGCGTCGGTTGGCGGACTGGGCGTCGGTTGGCGTTGGGGGTGCCACCCTCTCAGCGAACGCAATAAAAACATCCAAAATTGTATAGATTTTTTTCATACAATAATTTTTTTTTAATAATTAAGATCAAACATATTTCAAAACACATCCGATCGGTGCTATTAAAAATAAAACATAACAAAAACTCCGGCTATCCATAAGAAATAAATAGCTTGAAAAAATCGATAACATGAGAAAAAGACAAGATGTAACATTTCCTACATTCGTAACAATAAAAAAAAAAACCAATTATAAAAATAAAATAAAAAATCAGAATATATGGAGTTTAGGCAAATAGTCTATTTTCAAAAATAAAAGCTATTAAATTAACTCTAAAAAAAGAACTCCTTTCTTTTTAATATTCGATGCACTATAGACTTCGTAATAACAGACTGTCGTGAGATGCCACGAATGCTTGTAGAAGGGGCTTCCCTCTCTATTGCTAGTAATTTTTCTTCCCGGTCAGTCACCGGTCGCCTCTCTCGGCGTGGAGCACCAGGTATTTCACCTTGCATGTACGCGTAAAATCAATTCATGATTGGGATAGCGTTCACAATCCGGAAATTGATTACGTTATTCAATTGCAGCATGTCAAGTGTTACCATTACACAACCTGTAAATGTAACGCATTTAAGCATATTCGCATAGCGTGTATTACAGTTTGTGTATACCCAAGTGAACAGCACAAGCACAAAGTCTAAATAATAAGCACAGGTAAAAACAGTCCATAATAAAAAGCCAAATCGTAGTGAGGTGAACGAGCGAGCAGCTAGCTAGTTACTGGGACGTGCGGGCAGCAGCCGAAGAAAATTCTGATAATAGCAATTCCCATTGAGCATGATTTAAAAAGAAGTGAGTATTATTAATCAATAATACTCAACAATATCTTTCTTGATGAATAATACTTCTTTATCGATAATATTGATGAATAATACTTCTTTATCGATAATATTCGAGTGGCGGTAATTTTATAATATTCATGTTAAAAATTAATAACAGGAAAAGTAGTGATATGCATCGGCAACTTTGGCCCGTCCTGTGATTGGTAATCTCTGACAATCCAAAATGGCTTAACTCCTCTGTTTGCAGGGTAGATTCTTGGTGTACCGCGGCGAATTACGACAGATGAGAACATTGAAAGTTTCCAATTTAGAACATTGAAACCTATTTTTGTCAAACAATTAGATAATTATGAATAATTACTAGAAAGTTGGAGAACTAAAAAAAAAATCGCTTATTCAATCATGTAGATGTCTTATCGCAAAATACGGAACTCTATCCGAAAATTGTGAATATGTTTGTGATCTTTATTATATGCTTTACAGAAAATATTATTTCATTTTACTTATTTGCATACAAAAATATTTAGATATTCACTCATAAAAACCAAGGAAAATTTGTATAGTTTCTCGAGAAAAATGTGTTTTTTTGTGTTATATTTATGAATACTTATGGCATACATTTATATGTAATTCTATCATAATAACACACGAGAACTTCCATCGTTGTTGATATTATAGAAAAACAAAATACTTTCGACAGTAAAAAAAACAAAATGACATCATCGAATATAAAATATCCGATGCGACAAAAAAATGTGAAAAAATGCACAAATTTTACAACAAATGACTAAAACTGATTTATAAACTCGTTTAGATACGAAATTACTCACTCTTTCATCAAAATTTCCTAAAAAAAACTGAAACATGCAAAAATGTGAAACATGCAAAACATGCAAACAGTGTCGGAAAAAAATGTACTGGCAAGATTCGCTTCTAAACAGTGAAATAAAATCTTCTCTCCTTTTCTTACATACCAAGCCGAAAGGTATGCGTTTCATTTCGATCTATAAAATCGACTAAAAAACGCATTAGAGGGGTCAAAACCCGTGCGGGTCGTTATGTAATTTGGAGGGTGTACATACGAAACCCGGGCGGGCTGTTCGGTAAGTGAGGAGTTAAAACCTATTCCAATAAGTTACTCTCGTCGCAACGATTCCCAAAATACACATATACGCTATGCTTGCTCTACCTATTGGTCAGAATCTCCTCCAGGCCAAGAAAACCAGGATACACCTGCAGCAGCACTCAAATGGCTTAAAGCCTATTCCAACAAGTTTCTCTTGTCACCACTATTCCAAAACTACCCATATATAAATATTCTACGCTTGCTCTACCTATTGGCCAGATCCTCCTCCAGGCCAAGTAAACCAGAATGCACATGAAGCAGGATCCGCAGGACTTGGATCGAACTCAGAGAGGCTGCATGCCAAATTTGGTGAAGATCGGTCCAAGGGAAGGCTTCGGACATACGGACAAACAAACAAACGCACAAACACACAGCATGTATCAGACTATATGGTCCTAATTAATACTACGGACGGGTCAAAAAGCATTAGTTAAAAATCAATAAATTGTACCTTACCCGGAATCGGCATGAAATGTAGAAAATTTTAAAATACTGTTTCAGTTTTCTGTTTTAAAAAGTAATATTCATTAGAAAACTAGGTTTTACTTCCCAATAAATAAAAAAAATTACAAAAACATGTTTTACTTTTGTAACATAGAAGCAACATTCACAAATACATTTTTATTAATAGAACACATCATTAGTAAGGAGTGCTCAAACAAAAAAAAAACTATACTATATAGATTTTAAAATGGTTTTTGCTCTTCAAAATGTCATTGTTATATTAACAGAAAATATCAATTTTTCATTAAAATTATTTCGTTGCAATCTTAATTATGTTTTAAAAATTATAAAGTTAAATATAATTTAAAAGTATTTTAGAGTTGGTAAAGTATAATAATCCATCAAAAAATCTTCATAATAGATGCTGTGATGTGTGTTTTATATCCAAGCCTTCGAACCACCTATTGTGTCCCCTACACTGGGCTTCACTGTCGAAAATCCCTACTAAAAAAATACCAGTTGTTGAGTTCATACATTGAAAATCCAACCGAAATATACACGTTTTTCTATCATCTCTGCTAAAAATATGTTTAGCCGCACTCCAACTTTGAGATATAACCAGTAAAACAGTACCTCCGTTTCAGAAAACTTGATTTTGTAACTCTGGGCCAAAATTAGAACATAGACCGCTGTAGTTTCATCAACCCACTTCAAAAACATTTTTTAACAAACGAAAATGAAACAATGCACCAACCCGTCAGCTTATGTGCTTTATCGAACTGTATTTTCATTTTCTTCACACAGCGGCGCCGAAGAACGAAAATAACATCCACAAGAACCACCACGTTTCAACTTTTCGAAAGTAGAAAAAAAGCTTGGGGTTAGGTGACAGCAACTGACAGCGTAAACGTCAAACGCGTATGGAAATGGGCAAAGAGTGACGTTTTGTTGTTGTCTCTTTCGCCGCGCGCGGGGAGAGAGACAACAATATTACTTCGGTCCGTTTGGTTCTATGGAGTAGAATTTCCAGCATACGGTCCAGCAAACTTACATGATCAGTGCGGTCCAGCAAACGTAGTGACGCGTCTCATTTGGGTCTAGAATTTATCCAGAGAACGCCCATGACTTCGACGCGGTTGCTGCGAATTCTGCGATTTATGACAGCTGTCATCTCAGTAGCCATTGATAACCGTTTTTAGACAAATTTGAAATAGAAGTGGCGTGTGTATATAGGAGTATTCGAACTATCTATTCTTCTTTGAGTAAATGTTATTAACTAATCAATAAAAATATATATTTAAAAAAAATAAAAAGCATTTGTTTGGACAGTACTTCGTTTAATTTAAATCTACTTACTTATAACAAACTATATTAAAAATTCAATTAAATCTTAATATTTATTGTGACCCCCTTAGTATGCACCATTTCGGCCATGCGTGTCTATACACTTGCAATTAGTTCTTTAATGCGTTCTTGGGGTATTTTTGCCCATTCTTCTTCTAGGACTTTCCACGCATCTTATATGTTGGGCATCTTTCTGTTGTTTTATTGTCCAAATATTCCCAAATGTGCTTAAATAAATTAAGATCGGCGGGTCTCTGGATAAACCAGTCCAATAATTCAAAGACCCTAGCACATATTTTCAGCTCCAAAAATATTTTTATAATTTTTGCTTTATGCTCGGGGTTGTTGTCTTGCTGTAGAATAAAGTTATTCCCAATCAAACGGTGTCGAGATGGAATAGCATACTGCTTTAATATGTTGATGTAACCATCAGCAGGGCCGTAGCTAGCTATAGGGCCCGCTCCTCCCTCCCCCGAAATTCTGAAAAAAAAAAGCGATTATAATACCTAATATAAATCTTTAATTTCGAATATCAAATTCACAAAATTCTTGACATTTCTAAGTTTAAATAGATACAATTTGCCCATTTCTTTGATTTCTAAAATTCCTAACATGTCCACGATTTATTATCTTGATTAGTAGTAATTAGTGTTTCATATAATAAAAATGATGTTTTAAAAACATAATTTAACTTTCTGATTGAACGGCATAGCTCTATTGATTGTGATCTGCTCTCAATTAAAATATGAAATGTTGGAATTTATGAGTTTTTTGCATTCTATTTATGTTTTTAAAATTATATGGCAACAAAATTGACTATAGCAGAAAAAAACATGATGATTTCGGCGACTTGTGGAAAAAAATAGATGAATTGGATCATTTTGCTCCACACTTCAATTATTGAATCTTAGAATCCACTTATGACGTTCAAACGCTCAAACGGTCAGCATAATACGCTCTTTAATCTTTCTTATTTCTTCCGTGATTCCTAGTATATCTCCCTGTTTTTGGTATAGTCATTCGAAGGTGTCTCCGCGAGTGGCAGTTTTCAAGCTGAGTTAGTGTTGTGTGCATTTCCAGTGGTTTAATTTTAGTAATAGTAATAGGTGTTTCTATCACTGGGCCGTGTTTACATTCATACGTTCCTACTGTGCTAGTTACTGCCTATCTACTGCTGTCATTAACTTTTTACACGAGTCACCGCCGTTAAACACTTTCAGTCACAATGGAGTGCAAATCTTGCTCATCGGAAATTCTCCCAAGAGACGAACTGTTCTGCGGTTCCTGTTCAAATCACTTTCATTTCAACTGCGTAGGGCTGCGAGAAGAGAAACATCGTATGATGTCAGCCAAAATCAAGGCTGCATGGAAGTGTCAAGGTTGTCGCAACTTACCTATGGATAACCAAACACCTAAAGTTGTTGTAATGGATTCCATGGATCAGCTAACCCTAAAACTTGTAGCTCCCATCTTAGATGCAAATACTGCAAGTGCGATACTCGATGTCTCTCCGAATTCTGCAAACCCTGGCAGATTTGAAACAATGACATCACACCCAGCTCTCGAGAGTGATCCAAAAATCCTAGCTATAATTGGGCCTCTACTCGATGAAATACGTTCCCTTCGTCGTGACTTTAATCAAATGAGGAATGAAGTGAAGGAATGCACCTGCAGAGGACTCTGCGAAGAGACCAAACAAGACCTGATGCTCCTCAAAGATAAAATTCATCAAGTCGATATACTCGAAAAAGAGGTGAAGACTCTCAAAGTAACCATCGATCAGTTACAAACAGAGAATAATGCACGCGATCAATGGTCGCGAATGAACAATATCGAGATTGTAGGTATCCCTGAAAGCAAGGAGGAGAATCTTTCCGCAATCACCTGTAAGATTGCTGCCGTGCTTGGTGTACCACTGCAACCAAGCGATATTCAGCATGTTCATCGTGTAAGACCTCGCATCGAAAACGACTCAAGGCCGAAACTTGTCATAGCTAAACTCTCAAGGATGGACCTAAAGGACAATCTTATAGCCGCAATTAGACTGAAACGAGGACTCTCGACAAAAGACATTGGGTTTCAGGGTCCAGATAAGAAAATATTCATTAACTATCACCTATCGCCTCAAAATAAAATTCTTTTGTTTAAAGCTAAAGAATATGCAAAGACGAAAGGTTTTAAACATGTCTGGGTTAGTAGATCAAGAATCTTCATCAGGCGCTCCGACAATAGTCCAGCAAACCTCATATCCACCATCGCTGACTTCCAGAAAATCTCATGAAACTATTTATTGGCCTCATCCTCACTTAACTTCTAACGGTTTTGCTATTATTATTATTATTATTATTTTCTGTGCTCTTATTCTTTTTGTTTATCTCTCTTACTTAGAATTAATTACATGTTTTCCGCCATCTTTCCTCGATCCCATATCCCATAAACTTTCATTTCATAATTTTATATTACAAATACGTATTATTTTATTATTATACGTATTACATTATAAATACGTATTATTTTTATCAAATGTATACTATATACCGTTTTCTTATAAGTATTGGTTTCTGATATGTCCACACTTAACTAACTCTCATGGAATCTCTGCCAGTTACGGCATGACGACAAAACTCGTATTAGTTACTGCTATCAATGTAAGCAATCCTTCACTACTAAAGCGGCAATGTAGGGCAGTAACTAATACCGTAAAGATACTGAGAGCTGTCAAATTATTTTGCCCGTCGCATTTCAATATTATGATTTTTCTATGAATCTATAAATACTTCAAATAATCTAAGAACTAACTCTCCGCACACTTTATTGGACATTGGTGCAGCTAATAATTGATAAAAATATGTTATTTGCCTATATTATGAATCTAATATTTGCCTATACCTATAGTAAGTGCAAATGGAGCTGCCACGGAATTCATCGACTAAGGTCGGGCCCATCATAATACTATTGTAATACTTCTGGGGGGTGAACGGTGGACTCCAGACTAACGACCGGCTGTGGTAGGTTTAGGACAGCTGTCTTGCCACATGTGAGCATCTACCTTACCACCCATTCACTCCCCCTTCGAAGCCATATAATATGAGATGCGGAAATCGCGGTTTGAGATATTTTTTCTAGGAAGGAGTTAATAATTTTCCTGGAGAGACTACAATCCTTAAAGAGATGAAACAGAGATTTGACTGGGAGGCTACGAGCGCCAACTTCCACCATATGGAGGTGAACAGTGAATCTGCCGGGTGATAATTATTTAATTTGTACTCTTGGTCTTTTGTGATATTTGATTCCTATTGAACAGTTACTTCTACAATAAGGACCATCTTCCGAGATAGGAAGTAAAGAGTTATATCTGGACGGAAGGCTGTGCATCCGAGACATTCAGAGAGATGACAGTGCTTAGATTGAATCGACCTCCAGAATGCAATCTGAAGCTTTCTCAATTATTGAGAAAGGTTTGGTAGTGGAAAGTTTTTTGCCTTTAGAGCCATCCCACACAAGATTGCCGTAAGTCTGGAGAATGTCTGGCTTAATGGTACGATCAGTTATACTGTACAGGTTAATAGGTTTTTTGTCAATGAATGTTGATGTAGTTTATGCAGACAGAGTTAGATCTTGTTAGGAAAGAATATACTGTATAGTAAAAATAAATTAACAAATAATGAACATTACCTTTGTGGCTCATGTAGAGCCTTGGCGAAGTAGGCTAACTCTTTTTTCATGAGGAAACCACTGGCCCTCTGTTCGAAGCCTTCGCCCATCATAGAACTGTGAGCTCTGTGCGCTGTACCTATAATGACAACATGTACAAGTTCGATAATACTGTATAATGTTAAATGATTGTACAAAAACTTTAGGTCACTAAGGGTTTTGAATTTTTAAAATCTCTTGGATACTTTTGGAGATATACCTGATTTACCTGACAAAACTGATTAAATAGTAAAGCGATATTTTAGCCAAATTCATCACCATGCCATAGTGTAACGTAATGAATTACTTCTATCATAAATGGTTCATGTGACTCGAATGCCGAGGAAACTCACTTGACAATTTATGGGCTATTTGTAAGTCCAGGCTTCAATAGGCTAAACTTGAAGTTGTTAGAGGCAGTAATTCAGGTAAGATGCATAAATCATTGAAAACTGCAAGAATGTCATGGATTCCATGCCCAAAACCTTCAATAAGTTATTCAAGCTAATTGAGAACATTATCTTTATTAAAATAATCAATACGTCCATTTTTTTCATGTCAGTCAAAGTGGGTTAAATTTGCAATTTTAAGTATCTAATACTAAAACTACAATTTGTGTGGTGAGACTCGTCAAAAACCTATATTCGGTTTTTAAAATTGTTTATATTTAAGCGGCTATCTACTAATACAATGTATCGATTAGGTAATCATTGGTTTGTTCTTTAGATTTTAAAATCATATTATATATCATTTATTCTAAGTACCGTGTAGAAATGTTATGTTTAAATATCTATATGGAAGGTTTCGAAGACAATGAATAAACTTGATTTGATTTGATTAAAGTATAGTTTTCAATGTATTTTTAATGCATTATTTCATTTTCTCATGAAATAAATGTGTGTAAGACTGTACTAAATGCCAAATTAGCATTAAGGATACTTTTAGACTAAAGTTTATATAGGTTTATATTCAAATTACAACAAAACCACCTGCCTTGAATGCCACATTTGAGGTGTTTTTGACAAAAAAGTAGATATAAGATTCTATTTGGATTTATGATCATTAATTATTCAGTCATATTGAAAATCAACTCTCAATTTTGATGCTATTGCAAATTTGGGAATGAAATTTCAAATAAATCGGGTTTTCTCAATATGTTCATTTTAGCGCTTAGGATAGTTTAACATTAAATAGATGATTTATAGGCGGTAGTAAACCTAATTGGCCCTAAAAAAATGACTAGTGCGTATAGCCGTGTGATCGGCTACTCCCCGATATCATCATCATCCGCCCTCTTTCCACACCGTCTCTACCAATCCACTACACTCGAGCACTCCAAGGGTGCTCTCAATCCTTGGGGCCAATAAAACCTATATTTGCAATTATTCAAAATTAAATCATCAACATACCAAAAGCATCATTGACGTAGATGTCTCCCAGTTTTCTGAGACTAGCGCGGAAAGCCTTAACCTTCTCCGGATCAGCTTTCACCTAAAACAAATTTGAAACAATTAATGGGAGCTGAGACAATATGTCGGAGATTAGAAGCTACGTGTATAGAAATAGCAAGAGAAGATAACCCAAAAAAATAAGAGGTATTGAGCAGTGGTTTGCTGGATCAGATTAAAAGCTCTGATATGGATAATCAGTGCCTTGATCGGTGAATATGGATCGTGTTTTTAAGCGACAACTTTATTTTTCTATTCGTAATAAAGAATATCATTCTAGTCTTTATAATAAATGTCCTTGCCCATTTTTTATTTCGTTTTATTTCGAGTCACATTCATTATCCATACCGATTGAGATTTTCGATTTTTTTGTTCCTTTGTATTTTAAAAATAAAGACAAATCGAATCCCTCGTTCACGCTTGGCAATTACCATGTTTACACATATAAACTATACTTATTCGGTTGCAGACATTGGCTAGCAAGAAAGATCATCGCCTCGAGAGCCGAGGTGCGAGAAGTCAAAGCAGGCAAGGAGGCTACGCATGCGAGGCGAGCGAGCAACAGCGCGGCGTTATTGGTAGGCCGCCTAGAAAAGCGATGAGCCTGCCGCAAACTCAAGGAGACAGCGACGACTTCACTGTGAGACGTCGAATGACAGGAGGCACCTCAGTAGCAGTTCATCTGTTTGGATCCAGCAATGGATGAAGTTATATTGTACATAACATTTGGCGTTACGCTTTTTACTGAGGTTCACAGCAGGCTCTCATCGCTTTTCTAGGTGGATGACCAATCATACCGTGCTGTAACTCGCTGGGCCGCATGGTGGGGGGTTGCTTGTTTTCGTGCTGCCTCCATCTCACCCGCCTCGACTCCTCGCACCTTGGCTGCTTTTCGAGGCCACGCGACAATCTCTCTGTCTCGCCGAGGTCCCCAATGTGCTGCTGTCTGCATCGAGCATGGCACTTAAGAAGTTAAAAAAGTTACCTTTGCTCCAGCAGCATCCACCCCTTTGCCTTCCTCCTCTAAGTAAAATCGGACATTCTCCAAGAGAATAACAGAGCCGTTTGGTGGATCTGCGCATTCAGCTTCTACAGCGGTTCCCACACAATCATCAAGGAACTTTATATCTCTGGAAAAAAAAACAGTCAGTCAGCAAGGCAGTGGTCGGCACCCCGCGCCCTGTGAGCCACTTGCAGTCCGCAAGCTAAACGTATTTCTGCTGCCAGTTGTAAAGATTATTGTGAATATTTAGAAAATACTACGATCGTTTGCATAATCGCTTCTTAGTTGATGATGGTGGTAGATCTGTCAAATATATTGAGACCGCTGAATGATGCAGCCACAAAAGTTGGGCTGAAAATCAATGAAGAGAAAACATAGTAACTACTCACACCAAAATTATGGAATCTAACCCTTCACAGGCAACAATTTTACATCCCAAAAATGATACACATTCAATATTATTAATTATGTAACTCATTGTAGGTATAAATTGACTTTTTCCTCAAATCTCCTAAAAACTGATATTTTTTTTTTAAATTGCCAGCGGCTCAAAAGACTCTTACCGTACCCTCTAACCCCACAGTCCTAGGTTTGAGTGCCGTTGAACAATTCTGCTACACTAAGGATGCCGTAAACCTAAAAAACTGGGAACCACTGCTTTATACACACCACACCAAGTCCCTTCGTCTGGGGGCCACTTTTCTTATTTACATCGTCAAATATGGGAACCCTATGATAATACATGAAGGATATTCTACAACGATGATTTCTCGATAGCTGAAATACTAACTCCCTTATTCATAAATGTTCTATAACAGTATTTTGACTAAGTGTTTTGTCTTTTTCTAGCCATTTACATATTTCTTATGAGAGACAAAGACA
>JAOPUG010000125.1:2338897-2358227 GCA_027564375.1 Micropterix facetella
GACGGCAGCACTGTTGCATTTGAAGTAACTGCGCGGGAAATTCAAAAAGTCACTGACTTATCAAACCGCCCTCGTATTCTGCGATACAGGTCGTAAATTGTCCGTTCCCTTCGCTCCTGTGTCTTGAGAATGTGGAAAATGCGACTCTCGATGTTGTAGAGCAACAGAAAAAGATTCAACGGGGAAATAGCGTCTCCCGGTGCAGTAATAGCTCAAAGATTATATACAACGTGATAGTAGTGCACTCTGCGGAATCGTATGGAAAGAGCTGATCACGAAGTGCGCATCGCCTGAGGTTAGAGTGTTAACCGCGGTTAGTGCTGTTGAACATGATTATCTTTTTTAACTGGCATTGGTGCAAGTCACCCTAAGTCAACTATGTAAATATATAAAAACAAAATAGGTCCTAATGTACTACACTCAGTGGAACATAATCTTTTTTGAGCCAGTGATCCCCCAGTAATGTCATTCAGTTTAACAGGTTGAGACCGTCCTGTGATATAGCTTTCAAATGATTTTTTTAGGAGAGACCTCGCCACATAATATACTACGAATACACTAGAAAGAAAGTATGATTTTTAATTTTAAGAATATTGCGTATTGTAAATACATGGGGGGGGGGGGGGCTTAGTAATATGGCTGCATATCATTCATACCCTGAATATCTTTTATAGTGAATTGACTAAATATTGGCTTATTTGTATTTTAAAGGTGGTTGAAAACAGCGAAGGTTCACGCACAACTCCATCGCACATCGCATTCTCAAAAGACGGAGAACGGTTGGTAGGTATGCCTGCTAAGCGCCAAGCCGTCACTAACTCAGCAAACACATTCTACGCTACCAAACGTCTGATTGGTCGGCGATTCGACGATCCGGAAATCAAGAAAGATCTGTAAGTTTTTTGTGAGAGGTGATTCTTTTTGCACTCTGTAGTTTATTTGCACTAACGATCTGTTGGATTCATCGATGTGTGATTTCATCATTTGCAATAGTGCTAGAGTAACAGTTTGACACCAGCGAGCTTTTTCATATGTTGAACCAGCTTTCCTAGATGTCTCACTACATTTTCACTTCACTTAGTTAGATTAAGTTAGAAGCCGCATCTGAACACTCTGTGAAAAGGATAATGATGATTGAGTTTGGCGTTGGTTGATAGAAGTCCAATACCAGGCACTTGGCTCTCTCCATTGGAGACTTTGTACAGGACTACATGTATACTTTCTAGCCTACAGGTCTCGCAGCCAGCTCACACCGCGGACGCTATTTGCAGAATTCACAAAGATCTATTTGCGAAGAATTCGCATCCTGCATATTTCTGCCATATCTAGCGAGTAATTTCCTTGCAATCCTCTTTCTTGCGAATAACGCTGGGCATGCATAGATCACATGCTCCGCTTTCTCCTCCATTCCACAGACCCGACAAGTTGCCTCATCCGCTATGCTCAGAATGTGTAGGTCTCTTAAGCCTACAATGCCCAGTGGGCATTATATTGAAATAAAAAAATCGTAGGTCGTACAGACCCTAAAATCAACTGGTTTCTATTGATTTTTATCTTTGTAGACAAAATCAGTTGGCCATAATTATCGATTGACAAGGACGTAGTTTACTCGAGTTATCGTGCATAGTAACAAAACCTCGTTGGATTGTAAGACTTAGCCCCTTGAGGGTGGGCCAAAGTAATTTAGTTTGACTAATTCAAAATTTGTTTGATCAAAAAAAAAAAAACTTTTATAAATGTTACTAGCTATATCAGGTAAAAGAGTCCTCATATCAACAAGTAATTACAGTACAGTTTTTGTTTAGAGTTATTTAAAAACCTATAAGTATTAGCATAAATATTATGTAAATTTGATAATGTCTGTGTATCGGAGGCGACTATAGGAGTCTAAAATAGTTACCTATTGACTGCTATTAAAATCAAATTTTCAAATCAAACTTGTGAATGTGAAACAAAACAAAATTTTGAATTAGTCAAATTTAGTTCTCGTTATATCGGCACAATAAATAGCTGTCATTTTGTAAGGTACAGCTAGTATAATAGAGGTTAGTGGTTTCACGTCTTGTTTTCTTACCCGATAGGAAAAACTTGTCATACAAAGTCGTCCGAGCGACGAATGGCGATGCGTGGGTACAAGCAACGGACGGCAAGATGTATTCTCCATCTCAAATCGGTGCCTTCATCCTCATGAAGATGAGGGAGACGGCAGAGGCGTATCTCAACACTCCGGTGAAGAATGCGGTCATCACAGTTCCTGCTTATTTCAACGACTCTCAGAGACAAGCCACCAAGGATGCTGGTACGTATTCTGTCTTATATTCTCAGTGGCTAGTGGTAACGAAGGTTTGATAGCATCTTAATATAATACATACAGTGGTGTCTTACTAATCCGGTACTAATAAAAACCGAGGAATGCCGGATTACTGGAAATATCGGATTATTGGAATGTATGAAATTATGGGTAAATAATACATACAGTATGTACAAATAAAATGTCTTTATTGATATATGTACTCTACTGATAGTATAGATTGTTTTTAGTCATAGTTTTTAATGCTTTTTTAGTCATTATTCAACACCTACTCTAAACCCGTACTTAGTTTTTCGTTCGCAGCCCATGTAGATTTAGTGCCCGATTACTGGACGTACTGTCGTAGTGAAAAGCCGGATTAGAGAGACTGTACTGTCCATAGAAACGGAGCTGCCAAGGAATTCACCAACCGTGCATGGGCTCATCCTAATTGCTATTACCCTTCCGAGGAGTAAGCGATGGACAACGGACTAACGACCGCTTATGGTGGGTTCAGGACAGCTGTCTTGCCACATGCGAACACTCCTTCGAAGGCATACAATTTATAATGCGGAAATCGCAATTTTAGATTTTTTCCTATGAGAATTATGTTCCTAGAGAGAAGAGACCCAAGATTTTTAACTTTCGTTACATTTATTTAATTAATCTGCTGTAACCCTCGAAGGGTTCCATTCTTTGAAATTCAACAAACTGGGCAATTCGGAGGATCATAAAGTTGCACACACAAATAAATCAAAACCACTATATGTTAGAGTGCCAAATTTCTTAGAAGTTTGTAGTTTGTTCATTTATTAAACTGACCTTATAGCATTTCTATTTTGTTAAGGCGACTATGTATGTATAAAATCTCATAAGAATATCTCATACAAATGCATCATAATATGTAAAAAATATCAAAATTAAAAAAAAATATCATACAATAATAAGTAATATTTAATAGTGAATATAGATGAAACTTGTACTTTTTATTAAAAAAAAATATCAAGAAAAACCTATTTTTTTGAACTTTTGCCCCCTTTCGATTTCACGCCACTTACTCTGGCAGTTGCTAGACTGGCGCACTGGTCGGGTGCTGACATTAATATAGCCTATTTTGCTTTTTAATTATTAAATAAATGATATATTTTTTTATAAAGTAAAATTTAGATTATAATAATAAAATATCTCAAGCTTACTGTGTTTTTTATAACACTCAAAAGTATCATTTTTGACAATAATATTCCTGGAAATTACGTAATTTTAAACATTTTTTTTGTATAAAAGTTCCAAAAACTGTTTTAGTACCTACTATGCAAATAGATCATACACTGGTGTAAATCCATAGGTGATGTCACCTGTAGGTTTTTAAAAACTGTGGTCAAACCTCGCTCGAAGAATTTTTTTTGGAAAACAATAACAGCATAAGTGTGATTTATCATTAATATTTAAATAATTTACCTTTTTTTTTAATGCTAGTAAAAGGACTGGGTTTTTAAAATCCCGCATAATTGCATTGAAATTCTTTTCCATGTTCTCAAAACCAGGCTACAAAATTTTGCAAATATAGCTTTTGACCGCCACAAGCAGCGAAGTTAACTTTCTAGTTAACGGATTAACAATTAACGAAGTTACAAATGAATTAACCGTACCCAGCACTTAGCGGTATCATCCATTTTTATATCCTGCATTTATTCGAGGCACAGTTAGGTATAGTTCACTCTCACTATGATTTAAAGCTGGTCAGGATCGCAACCTCTACCACAGCCAGTCATTAGTCCGGAGTCCGCTAATACTCCCCCAGAAGTGTAACAATAGTATTAAGATGGGCCTGACCTTGGTTGGTGAATTCCATGACAGATCCGTTTGCAGTTACTACATAATTATACATTCGATGTAGCATAGATTTTTTGAGATGAATCTTGAGACTGATAACAAACGGACGGTAAGAAGAGTATCGAGCGCATTCTTCTAAGCCCTATCTTCATTTATGATCTCAACTGACTTAACAACACAAATTGAACAACACAAGCTGCATGAAATCATCCGACACTCCATAATAATCTTAATCAAGAACCAAAATCAATATAACTTTTTTTCTTCATTTATAGGTCAGATTGCAGGCTTGAATGTATTGAGAGTAATCAATGAACCAACGGCGGCCGCACTAGCTTATGGAATGGACAAATCTGAAGATAAAATGTAAGAAAACCTCGCTTTCTCATAGCATATCCTTCTGTACTGAAAATGTTTGGACGTGGATCAAGGCTAACCAGTTTAGAGTGCTAATTGGTTTGAATTTATTGTTACATTGTCAAGTCGCGATTGAGAGCCACTATCGCCCATCCCTATATTTCCTTTGTCATCGCCCAACTCAACCCCCTACTAAATGCCAGTCTAATGGCTCTTTTACACGAGGCCAATAGCTGAGACAATCCACTAAGCCAATCCAATATTGGCATCGTGTAAATAAGGACAGTCCACTGCATTGGATTGTCTCAAGCCAGTCCATTGAAATCGAACGATTTCTAATTTTTCGAAGCCAATATTGGCTTCGTGAAAACGCGCATTCTGAGCCAGTAAGCCATTCCACTACATAGTCGTTTGCATTAAAATTAAATTTATGCCTTAAAATTTATGCAATAAAATAAAAAAATATTTTAACCTAGCCCTCAAAGCAATGTTACACCTATCCTTCTCGTCTTTATCTCTTCAAGCTTCCGAAAATATACCTGTATACACGAAAAACAAACTCTTAATAGTGGCCTATGTGTAAATGACATTGCATTTTTCATTCGACTCGCTTAATGTCTTGTCTTAGTGGATTGTCTTTAGCCTCATGTAAAAGCAGCATCATAGCCACCACCAAGGAGGAAACAACTAGATTCCTGAGCTCGAGGTTCAAAGAAGAGATGCATGTGGTTGGCATGCTGGCATACCCATACCGCTCCACTTGTGATAGAGGTGTAAAAAAATTGGACCCCCTCCCCCTTGCTGAGATTTGGTGAGATATGGTTTTGGATCCTCCCTCCCCCTGACGTGAGATTTACCCGATAATTTTTAAATAATTAATTTTTTTTGATATTATGTTCATGTATTTTGTTTTGTTTTACGTACTGTTTATATCTCTTTTTTTATAAAACAAAAGAATTAACTCAAAATAAAATGTCTATATTTAAGTATAAAAACAAAGCGGGTCTGTCATATTTAACTGGTCTAACATCTAGGTAATTTAATGTTATCTATGCCCGGATGATTGATTTTGTAATACAAAATTATTAATCTATTAACGTATATTCTATTAAAAAATTGATGTTACATTTTGCCAGACCCACCCCCCGTTTTGAGCTCACATGATTAATGGACGTCCCCATACCTTTTTGTTGCTGATTTTTTTGCCATTGATTAGTTATTGAACCAGACAAACCTAGCGGTGCCGCTCACTGCTTTACAAATAAAAGGCAGCTGTTTCTCTTCATAATTATTGATGTAATTGTTGCAGTATTGCCGTATACGACTTGGGAGGCGGTACCTTCGATGTCTCCATTCTTGAGATCCAGAAAGGCGTCTTTGAGGTTAAGTCTACCAACGGCGACACACTGCTCGGCGGAGAAGACTTTGACAATTACCTCGTCAACTTCCTTGTAACAGAATTCAAAAAAGAGGTATTTCACATTTTTTTGTCCTCATCTTACTTCCACCTCTTATAGTAGAAAATTCCAGAAAAAAGCACATTTTATTATTCCGTTTTAAAGTCTCGTTAAACATATTTTTTTTTATTTTACTTTTTTTATGCGACTTGTATTACTTGAAACTTAAGAAATATAACTTGAAAAATCTGGTAATTTTTTGCACTAACGATCTGTCATTTAACATTTTTGATATGTACTTGGCATTTGCACATAGTGCTATAATAACAGTTTAACACCAGCGAGCCTTTTCTCAACACATAGAACTGGCTTTCCTAGATGTTTCACTACAATTAAAATTCAGAAAAATTCCTGTTATATTGTGCAAAAGTATAGCTTGGGAAATAATCATGACTAGTGATTCGAGCGATGAAGAAGACTTATTACTTCTCCACTATAGTAGACAACGGAAAAGCAAAAGAGACTTTGGATACATCCATAGATAATAACATCAACTGCAGATAGTCAGTTGCAGCAAACGAACTGGGAGACGACAGCAAATTTATGCTGTCACCAGATATTTATTTTTATTCATAAGAAAAATACTAATATGCGTGTGTGCCAAAGAGAGAATTCTCGAAATAACACTGAGGGAAAAAATACAGCACTTCTATTTAGTTTTAAATTAAATTAATAATTACTAAAGTCAACTTAATAAATTAAAGTATTTTTTTTATAGCAAATATGAAAAATGAACAAATTTGTCAAGTTGTGATTATAAAAGCACGAATGATTTTCTACTTATAGGACGAATTGTATGTTTATTGCTTGCTCATTCGTTTTATGCAGCACAGTTTCTGATATCTACGAAACTAGAGTAGCGCGCGATCGGCACTTGTAGGGACGTGATTAGTTAATAACGTGTTACGAACCAGTTTGTGATTGTTCGCGTCGTGTACGGACCACCATTAAAATATTAGTGCTGTGACATTGAAGCTACTATTGGTGATCTGATTTCGTAACTAGTTTGTTTTGAGTAGCGTCGTGAACAAATGGCCTCAGTTTGTTTAAACATCTTTTATCTCATGGTTGCCTGTTAAGCAACAATTATTATTATTATTGTTTTTATTAATTATTATTGTTTTTATTTCCTAACAGCAAGGCTTAGACATTACCAAAGATCCTATGGCGATGCAGAGGTTGAAGGAAGCAGCTGAAAAGGCAAAGATCGAGCTGTCGAGTGCCCTGCAGACCGACATCAACCTTCCATACTTGACAATGGATGCCGGCGGACCTAAACACATGAACTTAAAGCTAACGAGGTACAGGAAGAATTCATTCACTTATTACTGTTTACTTTATAAAACATTAAATTATATACAAGGTGTCCAAATACCGGCTAGATATGAAAGGTGTTACCATAGTATTCGTGTAAAGTGTATAATGTAAAAAGATAAAATAAAATACACAAATACAAGGAGACGATCCCAATATATATCCTATTTTTAGTACAGTAGAAGCTGGCGGTTAAAAAAGTTAAATTTTATGGAAAATAAGACACAGGCTTGTTTTGTTTTAACCTGCATTGTGCACTAACGATCTGATGGATTCATTAACAATATGATTGCATCATTTGCAATAGTGCCAGAGTAAAAGTTTGACACCAGCGAGCTTTTTCATGCATTGAACTGGCTTTCCTAGATGTCTCACTACAATTTTAGAGTTTGCTGTGCAATTTTGCCAATTTTCTGACCGACTCTTTTAGTTTGTGGGTTTTTTTCAGTGAAAATGACAAATATTATCTGGAAATCCGATTGTAACAGTCGTGTAAATATTGACATTGTTCTTGTCCCAATTGAGTGACCACTCGTGGCTTAAAATAGGCCCCAACAGCAGTGTGAAATTGGATCAATTTTCAAGATCTCATCTACCGAATGCAGTTTCAAGGCCACTGAGTGACAGTTATTTCGTATTTTAGAAGAACCCAGCTTTATTTTATTGAAGAAACAATGTGAATTCGAGCACATAACACTTTTACTTTTTTTCTCTTAATATAAGCTGCAAAGGCTGATAAGAAACAGCTTCTGAATTAACAGGGGCGACTGATGCTTACCCATCAAGCAGTAGTCAAAAGTCCAAGCATTTGATTAAAAACAAAAAGAAAGACAACACAGTCACTTTTTCATAGTAATGGTGACTGCATTTATTATCAATATTTACTGACCTAATAAAATCAGTCACTAGAGAGATAATTCCTTTCAGTATACGAACTGAGTAAGCCGCGGTCTGTGCACTTTTTTCGTGACCGCAGGGATATCAATTCCGAGTCTTTTACAGCTTTCAGTTACAAGTTCAGTTTAAAAAAAAAAGAAATACTAAATAAATAACGTCCTATACTTCTTATAATTTAAATTTTGCATCTCCCCTAGCATCCACTACACACCCAACCATTCCAATAGAGTCCACTGAATATCATTTTTTTAACTGAACGCATCCTCCATCAATATTATCCTTTGTATCTGTATACACTTTTGCTGCTCTGTAACATGCATTATTTATGAAATATATTATTATGAGTAGTTGTAAGACGCTTAAGATGCCCGTTGAAAAACGTCACACTGCGCAAACTCCTAATATATTTTCAGAACATACGTACCTCGTGCGCCGTGTAATACCTTGTGTTTTTTTCGTTTTCAAACAAATGCATTTAAGCATTACAGCTATTGAGCCGCTTACCTATATATTACGATTATGTTTTCCACAGATCGAAACTGGAGGGATTGGTTGGTGAATTGATCAAGAGAACTGTAGGTCCATGCACGAAGGCCATGCAAGATGCTGAGGTCCAGAGATCAGATATCGGGGAAGTCCTGCTCGTCGGAGGCATGACCAGGATGCCTAAGGTTAGTCTCCCATTTTTATGATATCCAAAATGCTTTCCCTTCGGGCTCTGCAGTCTAGCAAAAGTCAGATCGCCGTCCCATTTGATTTCTGTACCGCAGCGAATATACAG
The DNA here is from genome assembly GCA_027564375.1 of Micropterix facetella. NCBI lineage: Eukaryota > Metazoa > Arthropoda > Insecta > Lepidoptera > Micropterigidae > Micropterix > Micropterix facetella. Next base: position 2,347,827 of record JAOPUG010000125.1, read on the forward strand.
AAAAATGTAAGGAATTTCCAACAAGTGGCCATGCTTCTGAGGTATGGCCATGCTTCTTCACGAAAAATCCTGCAGAACTATTGTTTTTAAGCTGATCGATTCGAGTTCGTAGTCTTTTTGGGATTGTTTTTACCAAAGTGTAGAACTGTGCATTTGTTGGGGTTCGATTAAATAACCCAGTCTTGAGTCCATTTTGTGACTTCATCCAGAGCTTCCCTTAATGTTCCACAACTCAAAAACAGCATCGGCAGTAAGCTTAACATCATCAGCGAAGAGGCTTGTTAATATTCCAAGGAGCTGGGGAAGATCGGAGATGAAGATCCCGAACAGTTTCGGAGCCAGGACAGTTCCTTGGGGTACGCCGCTGAGCACTTCACGAACATCTGATAATAAGAGTTCTGATAATAAGCTAACTTGGTATGTACGTCCTGTTAAGGGAAGCTCTGGATTGTGCTTCTCTACATTTACTTGTACGATATTTTCATCATGAAGATTATCGTTGAAATCTGAGTCCAGATCTGTTCATAATTTCTCATAATCAATTTTATGCAGAGCTCTCCTTGGTTGTGGATTATATGTTTTGCTGACATTATTTTGATACTGAATCTGAAAATACAGGCGTACATGATCACTCTTTCGTATGAGTGAATCTGTCCAAAGATTGGTTATCAAACATTCATCATTGCATAGGATTAGATCAAGCAGTGATGGTGTGTTGTTTTCCCTGAATCTTGTTGGTTAAGTCACAAGCTGCATTAGACTACTGTCCAAAAACATGTCTTGGAATACCTGAGTGGAGTCATCACATCTCTGTGATGCTGTCAGGGGCCAGGTTATGTTTCAATAATTGAAGTTTCCGGCAATAATCACTGTGCTGTTTCTACAGCTAGTTTAATGTTATAAATTGAGTGATCGTGTTGTTGCCAGTCTGAGTCGTCCGGTCGGTATACACCGACTGGTAAAAACTGATGGTGACTCATCCGGATGTCCATGTAGAGTGCTTCCACTGAGTCTAGAGTGTAGCTGGTGTTGACGTTGGCCACTACAGGAATGCCATTGATGTGGTTACGTATGTAAATTGCAATGCCTCCGCCCCGCTTCTTACAGCGATGCTTCTAATCATATCGATACAGGGTATATCTAGGTATGTGATATGTTCCGCTAGGATCCGCGGTTTTAATTTATGGACCTTTCCCAAGCACATGACGAATTGATATTCAACGGCTAGTAATCTTTAATGACTTGTTACAGGTTCAATCGACAGTCCAGGAAATCTTTGGTCGTGCAGCGTCCAGAGCGGTAAACCCCGACGAAGCCGTGGCTGTCGGAGCCGCTGTCCAGGGTGGAGTTTTGGCCGGAGACGTCACCGATGTTCTACTGCTGGATGTCACGCCACTGTCTCTCGGAATCGAAACCCTCGGCGGAGTCTTCACGCGTTTGATCAGTCGCAATACCACAATACCCACGAAAAAGAGCCAAGTATTCTCAACGGCAGCCGATGGACAAACTCAAGTTGAAATTAAGGTTTGTTCTTAGACGACTTTTCTTGGCATTCGAATGAATAGTCAGCATGATATGGATTTTCAGTCAGCTAAATTGACTGATTGCAAATAGAAACCCTAAGAAAAGGAAAAAAAAATGTTTACACCATTTACCTTGACTTCACTTTTGGATTTTTTATAATTAAATCGCTCATTTTTAAAATGAGTGTTAAAGTGTGAATGTTGTTGTTTAGGTGCACCAAGGCGAACGTGAAATGGCTTCAGATAACAAACTCCTCGGACAATTCTCTCTGATTGGAATCCCTCCGGCGCCGCGTGGAGTTCCACAGATAGAGGTCACATTCGATATTGATGCTAATGGAATCGTACATGTATCGGCTAGAGACAAGGGAACCGGCAAGGAACAACAAAGTGAGTAACATTGATATAATTATTGAGAATTAGATGTATTCGAAGAGCATATCTCCTGGCAGCCACATATAGCCCAGTTAAGTTGGATGTGGTCGTTTTTGATCTTCCGATGAAGAGCCAAGAAGCTCTCAAAGGCTGCAATGCAAGAAAAAGCCATGGTTCTCTGAAAAGAACAAAAATATCCGCTAGATCTGACAGAGGAAATTGGTCTAATATGTGGGTTGCTATTTATATTTCTGGCCTAATAATAAAAAACAAATATTAATGACAGACATTAGTTTTATAGCTTTTCAAATTATTCTCCATTAAGATCAATACACTTTTGCATGCGTTTGAACCGATTTTCGGAGAATTTTTTAAATGTATCAACAGCTTTTTCGGGTGTCGAAAATCGTTGACCACGTAATTTATTTTTGATGTGGGAATAAAAAAGTCATTGGGTGCCAAATCAGGGCTGTTGTTCGGTGGATGTCCCATTAAGTCGATTTTATGGCTGGTTAAAATTCCTTTGTTTGAGCTGATGTGTGAGAGCTCGCATTGTCATGATGAAGAATGATTCGCCTCTTCTGTTTTTTTCGAAATTCTGATGACTTCCGGCAAACAAATGGTCGTGTACCATTCAGAATTGGCCATCCTGCGATGCTCTAACCCCACTGTCACTATGTGACCAGTAATGCCAAAGAAACAGGCAACCATTTGCTTTGATGTGCTTCTTCCGCGAACAACTTTTGTTGGATTTCGCTTGTCTTGGAAAACCCATACAGTCGATTGCTGTTTTGTTTCGGGCTCATATGCATAGATCCATGATTCGTCACCTGTGTAGATGTTATACACAGCCTTTGATGCACCTTGAACATATTATTTCAACATTTCCTTGCACCAATCGACACAAGCCCTCTTTTGTGCATTTTGTCAGATTATGCGGAATCCAACGCAAACAAATCTTTTTTAGGCCAAATGTTCATGTAATATCTTATTGATGCTTGTCATGCTAATGCCCAAAGATGCCTCAATCTTGTGGTATGTCACATTACGATCCTGCTTTATCAGTCCACGCACAGCATCGATATTTTCTGGCACAACAACCGATCTTGGACGACCTTCACGGAATTCGTCCTGGAGCGAATGTCGACCACGATTGAATTCATTATACCAGTTTTTTACAGTGTTGTAGGATGGTTGTTTATCGCTCGATAACGAATTAAGTTCATCGAAGCACTCTTATCTTGATAATCCACGTCGAAAGTTATGAAAAATAATCGCACGACAATGTTCATGAGTCAATTCCATTTTTTGCCCGAGATGAATTTTTCAATTTACTGTAAACAACACAAATCCGCTAAAATGGCAAAACGTGCTGAAGATGTCACGGTTAAAGATATCAAACTTTTGGTTAGAAACATCAGCGGACGCCTAGCAAAACTTTCTGCTGCCAAGGCCAGAAATATAAATAGTAACCCTTGTATTGTGTAGTCCAATGAGACGAATTTTGAGGTAAATATTGCTTTATCACTTCTGTTATGGGTTAAATCATAATAATGAAATGGTGTACTGTAAATAAAATTGATTTAACAAAGTATAACTTTCTTTTTAAAAAAAACACAACTTTTTGGTACTCCTGGTGTGACTCACATAATGCATCATCCCCATAGTGAAACACGCAGGATGCAGTATAATGGTCTGGAGTTGCATGAAGCCTGATGGAGTTGGTGAAATGCTTGTCTGTGAAGGTCGGATGGATTCCCCCAAGTACATACGTACGTGCGACAATGGTGGCCCTAAACCAAACAGTCTGGAATGTTTGTCAAATATTGAAAAATGAACTTTATCTCAAGCCCCACAAGATACAAAAAGTGCAAGACTTAACTCCGGCACAGAAAAAAGTATGGTTGGAAAAAGCCCAGGCACTGAAATATTCGCACATGAGTGAGGGTTTGCCAAGCATCGTCTTTTCGGATGAAAAGATTTTTACCATACAGCAGTAAGTAAACGAGCAAAATGACTTTGTTTGGTTAGAGAGAGTCAAACGATAATTTCGATAAAGAATAACACGGACCGGCTTTTGTCATGGTTTGGAAGTGACTGCCGAAGGTCGCTTTCCACCTATTTTCATCAACCATAGTGTCAGGTTAACAAGACTGTGTATCTCGAAATGGTCTTACAAGAAGCATTGATAACATGGACACATAAACAGTTTGTAGCCAGGATAAGGACATTCCAGTAAAACTTAGCAAGACCCATAAAGCCCTTAAAAATCAAAAATTTCTTCGGGGGAATGCTCCGAGGTTCATTTCACCGCTCAACAGTGGAGTCCCTTTTCAACAGACGCCAATCCGCTGGATTTTTTCATTTGGAGTTTTTTAAAGGTTAGGGGGTCCACTAAAAAACACTATCGTTTGAATGCGCTCATGGCATGTCTTCGTCGATATTGACACCGAATCCTGTAGGCCCACATTCGTGCGCCATGAGATGCATTCATCAGTAGACTCAACATCATCATCATCACGGGTAAATGTGTTTATATCGAACAATGCATTCAGTCAGTTCACTTCAGCTTTTAATTAAATAATATAAATTTGCAATATTATCCAAAAGTTTCAAATAATATCAAAAATTCATAGAATTATTGTGTTTTTCCTTAATAACACCCGGTCCATCGTATCAAATAAATTGTACAAAGTTAAATCTGTTATATCGCAACCTCCTTACGTATGAAAAGGGTCGCTTTTGCATGATAATGAGCCTATATCTTGACACAATGGGATACTAGGTCAATACACATGCTACATCAAAATGGTTTTTGCAATTTTCTACTTAACAATTATTTTCCGTAGAGTAATTGCATATGTATTTGAATTACCATACAGTTTTTTTTTGCAGCGGTTCCTTCGTTTTGCGATTCCTAATTAATTTTATTTAACCTATGGTGTGCCGGCCGGTCGTGCGAATAGTTGGATTCATTGCCGTAAAAAAATTCATAATTTCCGCCGCATTCTTTTTTGCAAATCATTCAAATTTATTTAAATAAGTACATGGATATCATGTTTCGTAACTTACGACAGTGCCTAATAATGTATTTAAATATTTATCTTATGTTGATATGATTACTCTATTACGCGATATAGCTACTGACATTTATGAAAGGTTTTTTTCCCAAATGTGACTAAAATAGGTGTCAGTAAAAAATTAAATGTTTGTTTTATTTACATTTGCGTAAAGGCAAATAAGTTTCCTACAAGATAAAATAAAAACTCGACGGGGGGAGAACCCAAGGGTTTGTCATACTTCGGTTGGCCCATATGTCTGAACGAATAGATTGACCCCAGGCCACATGTACATCATTTTATGCATCTCATCATGGCCAACAACTTTTCTTTTTATTATTTCTACAGTTAATTCCGTTTTAAGCAGTAACATTGTACTTTGACTTTGGTAGTTTTGTCAAAACTGATGGATTGATCCCAGGCGACTCAATTTATGCGCCTCATCATGGCCTACAACTTTTCTTTTTCTATTTCCACTGCTTATTCTATTGTGAACTCTAAAAATGCAAAAAACTTATTTTATGGGGACAATTTGTATAGCAGGTACCCCAACCCAGCTGTAGGCCGTACATACCCCAAAATCAACTGGGCTCTGCCATTGCCATTGATATTGATATCTGCATTGACCATAATTATCGATTGGCGAGAGAAATGTTTAAAACATACATAGTTTACTCGTGTGCATAGCACATCCAGACACAATTCTTTTGTTTTAGTTTAGTTGGACTCTAGGATATGTTGGACTCTGATTTAATTGTATTACATTTTTTGCATGATTGTAAGACGTTGGTCCCACTTTCGGTGGGCTGAAGTAAATGCATGTTTGGTCCATCGAAATTAACACTGTAACTTGACAAGGAAACATTTAATGATTTTCACAGTATGTCATTTCTTAGTGCCCATGATTACAATTTAGAAATATCCTATATATCAAACTAATGATATATACAACGATAAGTCTTGATTGAATAGTAATTTTATGTACTTATTGTTATTAATATAATTAACAGTGTTTCAGATTAAAAATGTTTCAGTATCCAATTTGCCGACAAAACACAAACATGACTATGTCAAGTACAGTAGTCACTTTTATGTCTATATTTTTATTATATTTCTGGTCCATTTACGTCAATAATTTAATAAACTTAGTGAAATAATAAAATGTACCTTTGATTTTCAATTCACTATCCAAACAACATGGCACTTGTTTACGCGCAGCCGGAGCGGCGGATGATTAACCCTTTTAAATATGTTTACTCATATGCTTTTTCTAAAGTTTAGCTGACTACCTAAGAAAACTACCAGATCTTTGATTTCAGTAAGTAACGTAACGACCTTGTGATCTTCATCACTGAACATTTATTAATATTAAAATGCAGGTTCCTAGCTTCGCTCTACGCATGAACTGCATTAATATCACGCCAAAAGTACTCGCAAGCACAGCACCATAAATATATTTTCTAAATCAAAAGTGTATAAATTGAATACGATCATATCCAATACAGAACCTTACTTGAACGCCTTGTGTCTCATAGAATTCTTGCATTACCGATGCAAGGACTCAATGAGAAACATCAATTTGCATCCTAAAGCCAATGCAAATTACTCCAATCTTCAAGCTCGGTCATAGTCTTGAGATTTCTACAATGAACTGTTTTGTATTATTACAGTCGTAATTCAATCATCGGGCGGTCTATCCAAGGACGAAATCGAAAACATGGTACGAAACGCAGAACAATACGCACAAGCCGACAAAGTCAAGAAAGATCGTGTAGAAGCACTTAACCAGGCTGAAGGAATCATCCACGACACCGAGACAAAGGTAAATTACAAACATTTTCCTGGTAAAAGGCCACTGTATAGATGTGCTCCTTGTTAGTTTAACCTTTCATCTGTGGCGGCTCACAGCCAAAAAAAAATAGGCCCTAACATTGGTGCGTAATTAGATTGTGAAGTCCACTTCGTGCGCAATTTGTTAATGAATTAAGTTGGATTCATATTAACCACTCAGTTGCGGAAGTTTTCGTAAAACGTGCCTTGAGTGCGGGCGACTCTCCATAGTGTTTTCATGCAATTACTAAAATGGCAATTTAAAGGAATTATTTTATTAGACACGTTTTTTTGACCCGTCAGTAGTATTACGTAGGGCGGGCCATATAGTCTGATTCATGTAGTGCGTTTGTTTGTTTGTATTGACGACTGTTTGACTACTTTACGGAGAGTTTTCATACAACGTTTACTAAAATGGCCAAGACTTCCCGTGGTCTGATCTTAACCAAATTTGGTATGCAGCCTCCTTGGATGACCCTAAGCACCAAATTCGATCCGAGTTCCGCAGTGCTGCTGCAGGTGCATCCTGGTTTACTTAACCTGGGGGAGAATCTGATAATAGGTAGAGCAAGCATAGCGTATATGGGTATTTTTGGACGAGAGAAACTTATTGAAATAGGTTTTAGGCCATTTTTGATGTCAGGGATTACCAATCACAGGACGAGCGTGTATATTATTACTTTTCCTGTTATTTAGGTTAGTACACACAGATAATAAGGGTAGCCAACTTTGCTATGCACATGGCCAGAGGGTGGTTCACTTAAAAGCAGTTTTTATGTGTTTTTCGATTATTTTAAGAGAAAAGTAGTTGAAATTAATTTTTCGATGAAATACGTGATGATTGCTGTAAAAATATGCATGATGGATGGAAAATGGGGACCAATAAACACATAAACAAATCCTTTTATGTTATATTTTGAATTCATATTTGTAAATTGCATTTTGTCTAAGTACATTTTATAAGGAATCTGTTTATGTAGTTAGTAATAGATGTTTAGTTTTGTTTTCTTTCATAATGACGAAGATCACGCAGCTCCTAAGCGAACGCGCTGCAAAATGTTTATGCATTTTGACATCCAAATAATGGCCTAATTTGTATTGTGAAGCTATGTAGGATTTATAAAATTCGAAAGCGCAATTACTCTTCTTTCTAATTAGATAACTCGTATAATTATAATCTTATAGTATGACAAAAGTTATAAGAATCGTGAGACGTTTTCGCTCTAATTTTTTATTGTTCTCCAATTTTCAATATAGTGAAAATTGCAGTTTTTGTATATATTGTTATAAAACATTCATTTTATACATACGAGGTGTGTTCAAAAAGTATCCGACAATTTTTTGTACTAAGACAAACAAAACTCGGTAGGCGTGGCTTGGTGCACTTGGGTAGGCTTATCCTTATGTGCTTGCTTGAATTATTTCTTGACTGCAGAAGCAGTCAGTCGCTGGCAGACCACAGATGAGTGAGGCAGTGTTAGTGAACGCCGTCGGCTGTTCGTTTTTGACAAAATGATGGCAAAACTTAAACAACGCTACTGCATTAAATTTTGTTTAAATCTGGGACATTCTCAAGTGGAGATGATCAGTAAGTTTCAACAGGCTTCGAGGATGAAGCAATGAGCACCACATCTACTCATTCTTCACATTTGATACAGGCTTATCTGGTCAAACACAACACACCCGTGGTGCGCCAGGCTCCATACTCTCCTGAGATCGCTCTGCTCTACTTCTGGCTTTTTGCCGGGCTGAAAATGCATCGAAAAGAGCCATATTTCAGACCAGAAATAACATTATGCATAATGCATAACCACCTGAAAGCCATCCCAAAAGAAGCATTTCAGCGGTGCTTCCGACAGTGGCAGAACCGTTAGGAGAAGTGTGTGGCTGCCAGAGGGGGCTTCTTTAAAGGAGATTAGTGTAGTTGTATCTGAATAGTAGTATTTTTATTAACACACCTCGTATTATACTAAATTCTGAAAAGTTATGCTTACATGATGACACCCAATGTATTTTGAGTGTGCAGACTCAGCGTGCACTGTGGTCTCTGCGTTTACTGCATCATTCATTTTGAATCAGTTGTTCGTGAAGCGACGAAGAGTTATAATATCTTTCGACATTTTTTATTATGCACTAAGCATCAAAAGAGAAAAAATACCAACAAAAATAATGGGATCACCCTATCCATCATAAAAGAGAAGCCATAGGAGGATTTCACAAGCTATTGAACAAGTAGCAGTAAAATCATGCTTTTTTTTATATACTTTTGCCTGACAAGTAAACTTTGAAGAATGACACAGTTTGATAAAATTCACTCCACTCCCGTCGAAGGTTGATAAGCAAACTGATGCGAGTGAGCGCATGTTTGCAGAATCACACGCTGACTGAGGCATCATCAGTTCATCACCTCCACTCTCATTGACCGTCATGTGCGGTGATTCTATGCAACGTTTTATCCATATAAAATTTATTATGAATGATGTGGCCAGCTCGCAATCACGTTGCATAGGTGGTGTAATATAAACTGAATATTATTCTCTCCTTTAATAATAAAAACTCGATTGAGCTAGAATATGCTTATTATTATTTGAAGAGTGATAACTAAACGTTGTTATAATATGAATTGTGAAGACCTGCAGCTTTTAATATTTATGATAAGCCAGTGTTCCAAAATATAGTTACGAGGAAGCAGTAATTTTCGTGTTTTATAAGAACTGACTTTATTTTATCTAAAAGTTGATGTAAAGGAGTGAATATGAAGTAGTAACACGTACTTATATTTTGCTCATGTTAAAATGCAGCAGATAGAAAAATTATGGAAAAAATCAGCATTCGCACTTACGATCTGTTGGATTCATTCATTAATATGACTTCATCATTTGCACAAAGTGCTATAATAAATTAAGTTTTACACCAGCGAGCCTTTTCTCAACATATTGAACTGGCTTTCCTAGATGTCTCACTACAAAATAGCTTCATCAACGCCAGGCGATCTTTGATACAAACAATGGATACCTTTATCTCGGACCACTTCCGGCCACGAACAAACAGTCGCTGTGCAGGTGCATCCTGGTTTACTTGGCCTGGAGGGGATCTGACCAATAGGTAGAGCAGGTATAGCGTATATCGGTATTTTTTAAATTGTGATGAGATAAACTTGTTGGAATATGTTTTAAGCCATTTTGGATAAGTCAGGGGTTACTAATCGTGGGACTAAAGTTGCTGATGTATATCGCTACTTTTCCCGTTATTATGTCTGCGACTACCGGCACAGCTGATAGAGATACACACATCTCTTATTTTGTGTGACTTATTTTGATCTTTTGAAAAGAAAATAAAAAAAACGATTCCATGCATAAACATGACTATGCAATAATAAAATCTAAAAATTCTGAAATTCTAAAAAATCATTGTAAAAACGGTTTTAAAAAATAATTATGTAGGTACGTTTACCGATTCTCGTTAATGGATTGTGCCATAAAAATCACATTTTTTGCCTAACTTTCGACCCGTGCTCATATCATATTGCATGTTTGCATTATATACAGGGTGAGTTTTACCTAGGGGCCACTATGGGGAAATCCTAAACTATACAAGATAGACAAAAATTCTGA
>JAOPUG010000125.1:2419890-2430693 GCA_027564375.1 Micropterix facetella
GTTGCAAGGGTATTTATCTGTTTCCTCCAGCTCATTGTCTCATCTACAGTTACTCCGAGATACTTTAACTCATCCACCTTGTCAATTGGTTGAAATATTTTTTTTAATTTATCGCACACATTTAAATGGACTTTTAAATTATTGATATCGTAGTGTGCGTGATTTGGCTTTAAATTAAATGTAATATATTACTTTACTGCGCGAGGCTGAAGTCTTACAATTGTGCAAACAATGTAATAGCATTAAATAATCTAATAAGACTTTTCTCGACGTTCCACATCCAGATAGACAAATACACATTGTTTTGTGATGTAGATGGCCTCTAGGCACTTGAAATTAAATCGTCCAAAAAGACTTTTCTCGACGTTTCACATGTCCTGAAGTCCATCTAAACCAAAAAAGAAATAATGGCTGGAAATGTGAATGTTACTATTCACGATAACGAGTAAACTACGTCCGTTTTAAAAATTTCTTTTGCTAATCGATATTACGGCCAATGTAATATCTACCTAGTGGATTACAACCTAATTATTTTATAAATTAAATATTTATTTTAATGACGACTGTCAGTACCCTCCCGATCGAGTAACCACCTGGCCTCGGCGCATTGTAATACACCTTGTCTCGAATTCGACTCAGTCAGCCGCTGGATGGAGTCAAGTGGCACAATGGTTCTGTTATGGTTTATATGCTCAAGTTAGGTAATTGTTTTAGACAATCCTAAACTTCCTAATATACATACATACAAAAAAATAATCATATGGGCTAAAGTTTAGCAAACCCTTTGATTTTCCTCCCGCCCCAGTTTAATTTTTGAAGCATTTATGGTCATGATGTGTTTATCTAGCTATTTTTTTGTTTTGTCTAAATTGAATTGGGGTTGCTTATATCTTTCATCCCATTGGTTTGTGGATGTTAGAAAGGAACCTATTGGTTTACAAAAACGACTGTAACACTCGCTCTTAGCAGTAAAATTCTGTTTGCTTGGAATTAACCTATGGCCACGTGCCCCTCTTCAAATCCTGAACCCAGGGACCGAGCTCCTTCCTTATCAATGGTGGCTATAAGACTGGCGATTGGCAATAATAGTGCACGGTAGAGTTAGACGATAACACCGGAACATTTAGAGATTGGCAACAATCCATGGCTCTCAATCACAACTTGACAACAACAATACCAACACTGATCAATTGCCGAAATTCAAACCAATAAGCAATTTGAACTTACATATGACCCTGTATCCACATCCAAACTACTTAGTCAAGTCATTCTGATTCATTGAAAATGATATTTTTAAAAAAATACAACATTTATATAATTTTATCTCCCATCAACTGTTTTAACCTTCTAATTTTCCTTGAGCGAGCTCTTGTCGTAAATTTTACATAATTCATGTTTTCCCAACTTAATTAGGTTTTCTTTACTTAAATGTTTTGAAATTGCTCTGGGGGTGTAAAAATGATACATTACAGTACTGCAAAAAAAAAACCGTCTGCTACAGTCACCTCAGATTGTGGCCTTTTATTTTTCCCTACCTCTGCACCAGTAAGTGATTAATTTTTCATTGATTCTTGATTTACTCGCCAATTTCGCCATTAGTTAATTGCCGAACCAGCCAAGCCTAATTGCCAAGAGCGGGCAATACTTCCATTTTTTTAAACAAATAGCTTGCGTCTTCACATATTTGATAGTCGAGATTTTTAAAAAATCAATTCAGTTCGCATGGAAAATCGTTAAAGAAATTTTTATTGTTGCCACATTTTTGAGAATATCCTTACATATTCTAAGTATTACAACGTTTTAAATACTACTACGTTTCAGCTTACTTATTTGTTTTGTTTCAGGATTTGAACAGCCGTGATCAGCCAACGGACTTTGAGCTCAGTGATTGCCTGGACTATGTCAAGGCTGGAATGGAGGCCATCATCGAGGACCAGGTCACGTCCGTTTTCGAAGCCGAGGAGTTGAGGAGTTGGAACCTCCTCACCAGAACCAATAGGCAAGTATACCTTCATATATCCTGATTATGGAAAGAATTTTAGGAGTTTGATTGAAGGAATAAGACTGGGAATTCTTCGAGCGGCACTACGATATTGGTGCAGTTCTCGCCTCTGGTTTAGAAGACCATACCTGGGGGCTGTTTGGATTCGCAGCCGTTATGATGATGATAATGACATTGGGGGGAGAGGGGGATAGCTCATACGGCTACCCGTATTAGTCTTAATTTTAGGTCCATTGTGGCTTACCTCACCTATATATCTATTGGCTATCAGTTCATACTATAGATCCTGCAATAGCTCTCAGAGCTGGAGCTGGGAGACTAGTTGCAGAATACAAGATGAACAGAAGTTGCACGCAACAACCATAGTAGTGTTTAATATGCTCATAAGGTGTATGTTTGTTAAGTCGGCATTGGTCCAGTGAGCAGGCTCACCGTCTTCCTCAAGTTCCGTGTATCTTAGGCTATAATGGCTCCTAACGGTTCCGTGCAGTATGGGCTATGATGGCCTCTTATTATCTACCGGCCGGCTCAACTCGCGGGGCAGCTTCTATCCTAAGGCCTCCTCGAATAGGGACCAAACCAGGTGAAACCCAGCAGACCTGGGGACGGAACCTCGGTCGGAGCTGGACGGCTAATGCACGGAGCGGCTATAACGGCCGTGGAGACCTGAGGGGTCTGGGACCTTATGTTTCGTAAGATGCGGTGGTTAGTGTCGACTTGTGGTCATCTTTCTTTAGAAACGACCTGATGGCCACGCGATCTCAGGCGGCGGTCTGCGTAAAGGACACCTCGAGTTCGCGATATTTCCGAGTTAGGGAATTCCGCATTATTACAATAGGTAGAGGTTGCGCAAGCAACTTCGACCCTGGTACCATATGGATGGATGGAGTAATCTATCTAAATTTTGTAGATAGTCAGTGAGGCCAGCCCGCTGGGTTTAGCTTTGCTTGCCCAGTGCCTCGCTAATATGGCGATGGTTTCTAGTGGGCATTTGCGGAGTTGGATACGCGGATTTGTATCTGTCAAAATTTGTTTACGCTCATCCCAAGGCTATATAACAATAAAGTTCATTGAAATGTCTCGGGATGGTGGGTTCGCCCATAGTATTGATCTTAAACTTATCCTGTCTTTCTCAAGTTGTTACTGGAAAGTCTCAGACAGTAGCTTTTTAATATAGTGTGGGTTCCCTAATGGCCTTTTTGCGTGCCTCAGGTTTGTTTCTGTCCACTCTTTGGTTCTGCTACGCAAGACAGTCCTCGTGCACTCTCTGTCAGTGACAATGTTGGTTCTGCTCCGATTGGTAAATGTGACAATCCCTGCCTTCTGAGTCTATTGGCTTTTTCTTTTCACCTATGTGAGATATATTCTATAAACAAGATAAAACGGATTTACTGCGTCGAGTTAGTAGCATTCGACGTTTCTGCGATGTTGCAACCGATGTTGCCTAGGCAGAAGTGTCGTCAATTGCTGCTGTTACTATGCAGATTATATCGGTGGTGGGGTGACGGGTTCGACGCATGTAAATTTCGCAAATCATATCCATTCTGTACACAACACTCACTGTATCGTGTGTTGCGTCCCTGCACTTCAATTTGGGTATTTAAGAAAATTGTCTCTATTGAAGTTCAAGGTTCTTCTTATTTCAATGGCTTCCCGGATCATGCGGAGAAAGTAAAATTGTTCTTTGGATAGATCGATGAGATTTTGAAACTGCACCCAGTAGTTAGTTCTGCTCTCCAATATGTGTCGAATGTGCAGATTTTCCAAATTCACATGCGCCAAACCCGCCGTCCCACTGCCTTTATAATTTGCGTAGTGACAGCAGCAGTTTGCCGCCTACCCGCAGAACAACAGTGGATGACGATTGATAACACTTCATGATGGTTGCTGCATCGCCGAAACGTCGGGTTTTATCTGATTTATAATGTTCAAACAACCACGATAGTCTTCGAGATATATTCCGTTTTCATGTAGTATTTTTGCAAGTGCCCCATGACATTCTTTGATTAATTTAGATGTTTGCTTGTAGCTCTTGAGTGCTAGAGGAACCGATTTGCTATTTGCAGTCTCATTGTAATGAGTAATTATTTATCTTTTTACAGTCATTACGAATTCATATCTTGGCGACTCACCATTATTTGGATGTTTGGATTCTTTGTTCGCTATTTCTTCCTGCTGCCGCTGCGGATACTGATTTGCTTCCTTGGGGTGAGCTCTATTCTTTTTACATGTTGTTTTCTGTACTCCTGTTTTTGTTTATGTCCGTATTATTATTGTCTATTGGAGCCTGTAGAGACGGAGATATAATGATTAGAGATTATTTTCTTATAGATGTGTTCAAAAGATATCAAACCCTTGGTGGAAAAAATTATAATAATTATTTTAGAAGTGTGGAATCTTAATCTTCTATTATTTTTAAAAATATAGTATGGATTTGCATTTAATTGAATCATGCAAAAAATAAAATATAGACATGTTATCAAAATTGTAATACGAAGGCGAGATGATAAGTACCTGGTCTAGCAAGGAAATACAAAATTGTTTTTATTTTTCGACATAATCTCCTTAAAGATCTACGCACTTAGTCCATATATGCTCCAAAGCAGTTATACCCATCATTAAATGACTTTTCTCATTGCCTGTAAGTAAGTACAAACGGAACTGCCATGGAATTCATCGACCAGAAGTTACTCTTATAGGGGGTGAGCAGTGGACTTCGGACTAACGACTGGTTGTGGTAGGTTTAGAACAGCTGTCTTGGCATATGTGAGCATACACCTTACCACCCATTCACTCCCCCTTCTAAGCCATAAAATTTGAGATGCAGAAATCGCGGTTTTAGATATTTTTTTTCTAGGTAGAGGTATTTTCATCGCCAACTTCCACCGCATGAAGGTAAACAGTGAAGCCGTTTCGGGTGACGGCATTTGCGAGATCATGGTATTTGTTTAATTTGTATTCATTGTATTTTGGGATATTTGATTCCCATGGAACAGTTAATTCTACAATAAGGGCCATCTTCCGAGAGTAAAGAGATAATCTGGATGGAGGGCTGTACATCCAAGACTTGCAGGGAAATGATACTGTTTAGATACCGAATCATCCTCCAGAATCCAATCTGATTCAGCATTCTCGATTATTGAGAGAAGTTTTGTAGAGGAAAGTTTTTGGTCATTAGAGCCTTTAATAATTTTTTTTATTAAATAGCCAAAAAAAAAATGTTTTAATTTAAATCTAATTTTGGCAAAATAGCCCAGGCAAAATGAACCATAAAAGAACAATCAGCGGCACAAATCTATGTAGTTCCTAAAGTGTCAGGATTGCATAGGGGAGGTCATCTGAACAAAGTCAAATAAAGTCTCCTTGATTACTGGTGGGGGGTGGGAGGGGGTTATAGGTCCCCCTTTTCAGTTTTTCGCTTGTACTTTCTAAATTAAAGCTTAGTAAATTTTCCACACCTTTGTTTACATAAAAACGCATATTTTCCCTATCCAAAGTTTTGGATAGGGAACATAGGTATATATACCCTATCTAAAGTTTTACAACGGTAACACCAACCATGTGCTAGCGGCACCATCAACTGTTTTTTTGTAATACACGATGTCGGCTCAACATTTCCATAGCAACTTTGAACATTTAAATTACCAACTTTGGATAGGGTATATCTTGAAAAGTATGCTTTTTGCGTAATTAAGTATGGGAACAAAGTTGTGGAAAATTTGCTAAGCTTTAATTTCATTCTATAGGTATTGTCGCTAAGGTGCACCGTTTTCGTTTTCTATTCTGCCTGGACTACTAACAAACAAACGCACAAATACAAAGCATGCGTCAGACTATATGGACCATCCAACGTAAATACTACAGACGGGCCAAATATCAGCTGTCGGCTGTCAGACAAAAAAAACATCAAAAATGAAGTTTTGCGAAAAAAGTTGAAAATAGCCCAGCAATGTTCAGGGAAAGTGATTTTTGTTACACGAGGATTTCATTACACATCCTCTCTCAGAAGTGTAATAATAATAATATAATAATGAGCTTGACGCCGGTTCGGGAATTCCATGGCAGCTCTGTTTGTATTTTTTTAAATACTTTTATTTCAATTGTTTACTCATTTTGTGTTCATTTTGATTGCTCATGAATAGGTCTGATATCTTTTGAACGCTTTTCATATTTCCAATCAGGTTTGTGTAGAAAAGGAGTGATTCTGACGGAAGCGTGGTTCCGTATGGTACGTCATTTTCTTCTCACCTCTTTTAGATATCGTACATGATAATAGCATTTGCGATTGTGGGTAGAGTGCCCGATGGACGTTTTAAACGGTGGCTAAGCAACTGTACATTCAAAATGGCATTCCGCATCCTGGTAAGGTCAATTTCCTGCGTGCTGACATTCCACAACCTGCAGTACAAGCCGAAGAAGGGCGGTTTCTGCGTCGCCAATCACACCTCGCCCATAGACGTGGCCATGATGTCCACCGAGACCTGTTTCAGTCTGGTACGGCTTAGCAAGGACTAGCTTCGGGAGTACCCATGTACATGTGTGTGGCCTTTGGATTAACGGGAGGGGTGGTGGCAGGATATTTATATCTTTGTAACTCCCATCCAGAGAATAGAATCAGAAAAAACAGCACTTCTTTAATTAAATAATATGGCAATTGAATTTTGAATTCAATTGAATTGAATTTTGAATTGAATTGATTAAATTGATTCAATTGATTCAATTGAATTGAACTTTGAATTTTAAATAATATGGCCATATTGAATTTTTCTCATTTTGACTAAAAGCTTTTTTTTACACAGAAAATACACATTCTAAAGCTTTGAAAAATAGAAGATATATGCAGTGTTGGGCACTGCCACAGTTATTTACGTGAAAGCGTCGATCGCATTATAGTACATTAAAATTGCACTCTCCATCTAATTTTTTTTCCTTGGGATTTTTCTGCAATCGGTTGCAGCATTATAAATGTCATTGAGTTGAAGGTGTGTAAGATGACTACTCCCTCGAGGATTCTCCTCTTAATATTAATTGTCTGCATTAGTGTCAGTGTCTTTGTCTTTCAGGTCTGCCACATCAAAACATTTTAACCGCCTCATGTTTTCACCTACATTTATTAGGTTTGAGGCTAAGGCATTCGTATGTCCTTCCAGTCTGTTTTATATTTTGCACTGTACTTTTGCAGTTCTTCCTTAACTGTGGGCATTTAGAGGGATTCGTGGATCTTATTCTTCAGTGTTAACCATGGGGCGTTTGCTATGGACCTCAGAACTTCGTTCTGGTATCGTTAAAGGAGTTCTACGTTGGAGTCACTAGCTGTGCCCAAGTCCTAAGTCCATATTGGTGTAATTATCACCTTATAAACTAGCAGCTTGTTTTCTAAGGAAAGACATGAGCCACGTCCTATCGACTAGTTCATACTTATGAATTTAGTATTCAATTGAGTCCTCTTAGTTTGTAGTGGTCTTTCCAGGTGAGACGTCTATCCAAATGCATGCCTAAATATGTCATTAGCGACGAAATTCACATCCATATTTGACCCATGCTCATCGGATGATGCTGTCCGAGAGCGCTTACATTTCTATATTAGCAACATTACTGTGCATTGGTTGAGTACAATCCCAGCGTTTTTGGTGTTATTTAAAACTCTTATCGAATTGTTTGTAGTTTGCCCTCATATGTATATTGCAACATCTTAAGAAAATCGGGAAATTTTCAAACTGTTTCAAAGTGGCAGCATTGTATCTTTTCGATTTTTTGAGATACATACCCTTGGCGCACAGGATGAGTTGTAACAAATACACTCCTCTCCAGAACAATGTTTGGTTCACTCGGACCGGATAATTAGTCTCAGATGTGATATATTATAGACACTTGTCGAATGCGAATCAGGAAACTAATGAAGAGTTGCACCGTGAGACCGATTGTAGTCAATATGTCGAAGTGACTAATCAGAAGGTTTTATATTATTTCATCATAACGCCTACGATTAATCAGGAAGTTATTATTTATTACTTATTTTCTTCAGAGTTTTAGAATTGGTATTACTATCCGATTTTGCCCTTTACCTGCACCAATTTGATTAATGCGATAAACTGTCTCATTAGAGAATGTTTTGACAGTTGCAATTATTATCCTTTTTGTAACCACCATAACCCTTGAAGCCAAGGCTCTTCATTAAAATATGGAATGAGGGATGTTTCTCTATTTCATACTTTTGACTGTATTTTTTTAATGTTACTACAGGGTGAGGCAGAATAAAGAGCATTGACAAAGTGTCCCCAAAGTTCTTAATTCACTTTTTAATAACACAGACAGATGGCAAAGCTCGATTACGATGAATGTTAAAATGTTTCTAGTTTATTATTATTAGTTAAATTTTAATCTTATTATATTTGAAGAAAAATAGTTTAAATTGTCATCAATGAACATTCATCATCAGTCACCATTATCTGATAATTTTAATACCTAACTTATTTTTAATATGATGTAATTTGACATATGCACAAGCCATTGTTTAATTGGTACGCTTGCCTTAGTACAGGCCTAGGTCTAGTTAGGCGGCACTGATTTTACGAATTTACTTGGCTGCCGTGCTCTCTATTTTGCTACTGTTTACACAAGCCTCTAATAGTGCTAATGAAATAATGTACTGCAGTTAATAATATTGTGCATTTCTTTTTTCTTTTCACCAAATATGATAAAATGCTTTGACAGTATAAGCGCGATGCTGAGGGATCAACCACTCCATTGCTACTGAATGTGCGTGGAATACAGATGACAGCATCCCCGCCATCTATTGACACAGTACCATTCTCACGCTTTTAAAAATCGCTCTCTGTTCTGCCCCACCCTCTACAAGTATCATTGAAGACCGATACTTGGCGGTGACTTATGTTTAATGTGGCTTAATCTTCATATTTGTAATTCTGTATTTATTTAAGAGTTTGTAACTGTGGGATATTATTTTCAATGCCTATTTAAAAAGTGACTACCGAAGTTTATGTAAAGTGTCTTTGGGAGCTTAAAGTCTTGGAGTCCAGTGGGCTGTTCCAATTTGGTTGAACTTTAGTATGAATAGTTAATTCTTCTATTTCAATTTAGAATTATGCATGATAATATTCCGAGTGAGATTGAGATTGATTTGATTTTCCAAGTTTATAAATTCGTATATACGGAGAGACAGCATTGTTGTAGTAAAGTATTTTGTTTTTATATTGATAATAATGTTGTATATATATGTGTCCTAACATTTTAAATGATTATCTTAGTAATAGGCATTTGAAAATATTAAAATAATAGTAATAATAAAATATATGAGGTAGAACATCAATACTTCTAAAGCCAGCAATACTTTTACAGCCTAAAATCAAGATAGTTTCAAATACAGTGATACCGCAGCACAAGACTCGGTGGCATAGCGGTTAGGTCGCCTGATCGGGCTCGATTCCCGGCTGGGTCGCCATTTTCCATTGTTATAAAATTACCGGAATTGAATTTCAATTCTGTCGATCTAATGCAATAACAAGACACCCATGTTACCTTAACAATCTAAATAAAATTGAATTGAATTGAAAATTGTTAAGTCCTCGTTGCTTTAGTTTTAATTTTCCATTTTTACCACAGATGTATGGGAAAGTTAGTCTGATTTACGCCGGGCTGGTTATTTTTTGCGTTTATTTAATGTGCATTTTAACTCTTCCACTCGTGTGCGGGTGTCTGTATCACGCTTGTGTTTGGTGGCGTCCGTCCGCAGGTTTGGTGGCTTATATTATGCACGGGAGCGGTGGGATACCTGCCGGACATTGCGCTCAAACGCTCGGTGAACCGCTTCGTGAGCGCCATGTGCTTTGAGACGCTCAGCCGCTCCATCTCAGCGGTCATCACCTACCACGACACGCACAACCGGCCGGCGCGCGGCATCTGCGTCGCCAACCACACGTCGCCCATCGACGTCGCAATGCTCATGTGCGACAACTGCTACTCGCTGGTATGTTCGCGCCGCACGCTTATATACGTTCTCGCATGGCTTGTATATCTGTCTTAATTTATATGCCATTCGACATTAAACCAGCGGTAGAAGTTTGCATTATTATTTCGTTTTATCAATACCGGGTAACCACCCCAATTCAAACAGCTCAAAATCAGTTAGTCAAAAATTTGTGCTGAGTGCTGATTACTCGATCAAAGTTTTAATACCTAGTGTATTAATAAAATAGGCAATAAAAAGGAATTATTTCACAAGGGACTGATTTTATTGGGATGAATGTTCATTGATCTTTATACAAATTCAGAGTTTAAACCAATCTGGATGAAACTTTGCACGCATATCTTTTAAAAAAAAGGCAGAAAATAATGTATTCATTTGTTTCACAAAAACCTACCCCTACTACCTTTTTCAATTCCCTTAACTTTTCAAATGCTGCAATCCTTCCCATCTGCTGCACTTCTGAATGCCAGCTGAATTGTACCTCGCATGGCGTACAGCCCTTAAGGCCGGCGCTGTTGGCTAAATCAAGTGGGATAATTTGCCAAGCAAAACACCAGCGGAAGCCAATACACCGAAAGCCTATTATTGCTTGCGCGGAGATACCGTTCTTCTGAAATCGCCCGTGATAAATAATATCTTTTTTGGTTTTTTGAAAGATTATAATGAAAAAATAAAAATATTTCAAAATATTGCAATATCACATTTCAATCATTTACTTGGTACATTTTACTAATATAGTTTCAAATTGTTTGCCCCTTTAGATTACAAGAAAAATACAAATTACAAAAAGGTGATGACTTCAGATTTTATTTAT
>JAOPUG010000125.1:2437738-2451039 GCA_027564375.1 Micropterix facetella
TGAGGTGGGTCATCTATTTATACATACTAACGGTACTAGTATCATTGTCGATGCATTAGATCAATCGACTCTGGAAATACATCATTTCAGTGCTGCCGACAATCTTTCCTTGTGATTCACCACCAATTGACTTCAAGTCACATCGACAAGATGCCTACTATACATTTTAGTCTCTGAAATGTCGCAAACTCCGATTTGAATGTAATGTGCGATAATCAACCAATTTCTTCGATGACCAACATTAACTTCCTCAGGTTCACAATTGAATCGGTATTGTGCTGAGATCTTCACATCGACAACCTATGTGACAAGTTGGCCGTGCGATCGTGTACACGATCCAATACATACGAAACTGAAAAACCAAGCAGATCACGAGCATTCTGATCGAATGACTAAGATGTTAAACAAATTTGATATAAAATAAAAACGATCTTCAAACTGACCCAAAATATAGATCTATCTCTGAGGTCTTTAAAGGATGTAATACCACTACAAACTCCGGGTGTGATAAAATCGAATGGAGCTGTGGGTTAGGCTACGTTAGACAAATGAAACGGCCCATAGCCACTCAACTGATGGAACACATCAAAGCTGTTAAAAACGTTCAGCGAGAAAAATCGACGATTTGCGAACACACAGGCATTGTATAGCGGAACTCATTACTGAGTGCAGTTTGAAAATCCCACCGTGCTATCCAAAGAACAATTTTACTTCCCCCGCATGATCCGGGAAGCCATTGAAATGAGAAGAACCCCGACTTCAATAGAGACGATGTTACTACGTGGGACCCACTTTTTAAAATGTTCTCAATGCCCGTCGCCAAGCGCAAAAACGTAACAAGATACAGTGAGTGTTGTGTGAAAGGCAGATTTTCAAAATGTGTGCGCGTCGAACCCGCCGCCCACCACCGTTACAATCTGCACAGTAACAGCAGCAGTTTACCGCCTACCCGCAGAACAACGGATGATGATTGACGGCACTTCAGTCTACCCTGGCGATTGCAACATCGCCGAAACGTCGGATGTTATAAACTTCACGCGGTAAAATCGTTTTATCTTATTTATAATTTAGTATTCACTTTTATTATGCATACTTTCACATTTAAGTGTTTATCGATGTCGACTTTTTATTGGCCCGTTTTCTGTTTGCGTCGACGCCGTTTGGCGCTCCGCGGAGCTCGCACGTCGTTCTTGTTCACCTCTGGCCAACGAGAGATGTTTATCACAGCACCGTCGAAATGCTCGAATTCTCAATATGTCAGTTTTTGTTTTGGAGCGATCTGTTTGTAAGCACGTTGATATATGAAATAAATATGTTTTTCTTGTCCCCTCGCTACAACACATTGCATTAGGCACTGATTCCTGTGGTACTGAGTATTTAGCTCCATTGTACAGCAGACCCCTTAAACTGACAAATAAGTCCAAGAGCTGGTACACAGTGTAATGCACCGAGGATGGAGTTAGTGTATGCAATGCCGAAAGGCTACTATTCCAGGAAAGCTACACAAGAAGTGGGGAAATAAAAACACCACTGAAAAATAATAAGTATAAAAATGTCAGACACTCATAGGAAATGGAAAACGTGACACATGCACACATACACACCTGTTCTGAACATCACTTTTGAAGCCCTGACTAGAGTAATGAGAAAAGAACCAGCAACCTGGAGACGTCATCAGCTCATACTTCCAACACTAATTACGCAGAGAGATTAGTACATTGCATTAGTACATTAAGTACTTTATGTCAATTTGGGGGCTCACACTCCATATATTGGCGATGCGGTCTCATAAAATATGTATATTTTTTTTCTTTTCTTTAAAATATGATAACGTGTATCATTATTTCTTATCAAATGCCCGGTCCAAAACGGCTTAGTAACTTTCAGGGACCGCAGATTTTAACATGTATTGATTTTATATTATTAATTATATTCTCATGAACTTGTTTAAAACAATGCTTGTGTCACTCACATGAGGGCTGCATTGTCCTCTGCCATTAATGTCAACGTGCCCCCCCTGTGGCATGTGGTCCATCTAGGTGATGCTGTTAACTTTTAATTTACCCTGGTATTTTATTTTTACAGATTAAAAGAGCACATTTCGGACCCCAACAATCCGCCTATCCTTATATTTCCGGAAGGTACTTGCATCAACAATACTTCTGTAATGCAATTCAAGAAGGGAAGCTTCGAAGTCGGAGGCGTTATCTACCCGGTTGCAATCAAGTATGTAAATACAATTTAATTGCATTGGGATAATTTATTTACTGTACATATTAATATGTTTTGTCAACTTTGGCCATATAAGTAGTGCTGCCATCAATGACGTAGAAATTTTTTAAAAAAAAGTTCTTAAAAATCACACACATTAATTGTAACATATCTTGCAAATTTATATTTTAAATATTTAAACCTTTGTAAAACACTGTAAGTGTTTCTCTTGCGAGTTAATCGAATGCCTAGACCTATAATTATAAAAAATAAACGATAATCCCAGCGAGATAAGACAGATAAACACATTGTTATGAGGTGGGAAAGACGGGAGGGAGAAGCGTGGCAGCTGAAGCAGCTGTGGCCGAGAGAGATGACGAGAGACGCCTGTAGCCGGCGTCTCTGAGTCCTATAGAGCCAGTAAGAGATACCCAAATGGTAGGTGCTCAGGGGCGCTAGCTGTTTACAGTCCCAGCCAGCATAAAGCCGAGAGCTCCGCTGTGGGTGCAACAAGTAGAAGAAACATAATATCTGATATACGAACAAATAGTTTGCAAGAGACTGCACTGAGGCCGTTGATACGATTTTATGTTTTATTAAATAATTCATTATGATGGTTATTTATATTCTATTTTATTGTTATCTCTCACTTCATTAACTACTACTACCCTTTTTGGATATCCTATGTATATTCGGTGAAGTAATCATAATATCGTTTATAATTTTAGATATGATCCAAGATTTGGCGATGCCTTCTGGAACTCTTCCCGTTACGGAATGGTGCACTATCTTTACATGATGATGTCGTCGTGGGCGATAGTATGCGATGTGTGGTACTTGCCGCCCATGTATCAGCAGCCCGGCGAGAGCGCCATTGACTTCGCAAACAGGGTCAAATCGGTCATCGCCAAGCAAGGAGGCTTAGTCGACCTCATGTGGTAAGTTTTATATCATAACCTTAAAAGTGCAGGGAGGGCTAGAATCAGAGATTGGGATGAGGAAAGGTGGAGGGGAAGAAATCTAAGGCAAGCGAGGTGTACTATTAGGGAACCCACTCTCAGACTAACAGATAATACTGCTTGAGATTTTCAAAGAACACTTAAGGGAAACGGTGGGACTGCCAATAGGGCACTACCGGCATAACAAACACCTTCACACATGTGGGATAGTGTAAGACCATACATACAGAGGCTGAGCATTATTGGTTGTCATAAATGAAAAGTAATGGATGTATGTGAGGTAGCTATGGCCGATGTGTGGCTTTCAACTGTCATGGTCTCTGAAAATTCTCTCAGGCCACTAGTTGGAAGAACTATAGGTTGAGAGCCAAGGACTGAGTACCATGAGGGTTTAGCGCTAAATAGGAACAATCTACTCATGGTAGTAAGGGCGGTCACGGGGAATTGTGGCCTGAACAGACACATGTCCAATCTCAAGCTCCTGGACACAAGAGTGTGAAGATTCCCCCAAGATGCAGAGGAAACTTCCATGCACCTTGTGTACGAATGTGCCCTCTGATGCGTAAAAGAAACACCAACCCCAAGCCAAAAAGGAAAACAATCTAGTCTCAAAAGCTTACTGCGGTTCTTAAATGACGCAAAGCTTAGCACGCAACTTTGGTAGGTGGGGATCACAATAGACCAGAAATGCCCAAAAAAAAAAAGGACTGATTGCGAGTAGTCGAATCATAATATCCGCTTATCATAATCATCAGTACGGGAGGGCGCTTAACCTTAATAGCGAGTATCTAGTTTCTTTTGGCATGACTCGTTTAGAGGCCTCGACCCCGATCGGTCAATTCTATGAGAAATCCGTTTTCATTTATTGTTTTTTTTTTTTTGCAGGGATGGCCAACTGAAACGGATGAAACCAAAAAAGGAATGGAAAGAATTACAACAGGAAGAATTTAGTAAACGACTTAAAGGGGAATAGGCCTATTGTTATTCTAATTACTAGCTATAGATATTGTTTTTTTTTTGTATATTTTGAAGGGCAGTATATACTTTTATGTAGAAAGGTAAGGAATACGAATGGTGGGTATCGGAAAGGAAGCATCTGTTCTTCGAACACATTTTTTATGTTGAGAGAAAAATCTGGCATATAGATAACTATGGCTCTTCGTATTATAATCTTTAGGAAAGGTCAGTAGAGTCCGACTTAAAGCCCTTTTATTTTTATTACCTGGCATAAATTTTATCAATAGTAATTATAACAAGAAATAATTAATTACTTCGGCCCACTCAGGGTGGGACAGTCTTAAAATCACACAAAAAATTAACAAAATTAAATAATCCAAAAAGACTTTCTTCAACATTTAATATGTCCTAGAGTCCATCTAAGCCTAAACAAATGTGTGTCTGGATATTACTATGCACAATAACTCAAGTAAACTACGTCAGTTTTAAACATTTATTTCGCCAATCGATAGTTATGGCCAATGCGCAGAGCCCAGTTGATTTTGGGGGTCTGTATGACCTACAGTTGGGGTACCTGCCATACAATAGCCCCTATAATATCAGTTTTTTTTTGCATTTTTAAGTTTAAAACGGAATAAACAATGGAAATAGCAAAAATAAAAGTTGTTGGCCATGATGAGGTATACGTCGTCTACGGTCAATCCATTACATCAAACGGGTCCCTATCAACTACACAAAGTTTTTGGAGAGCTTGTTCTCTCAGAGAACATTCTTAAACATGTCATATATTGTTGTTTTCTTAGGTTTACTTGCAGGTGTTATCATAATAATCTAATAAGTAGTGCAAACCACTCAGGCTATTAGTAATCGGAAGTATCGTCTGCATACCGTATTGTTTACGAAGGACTCCATTGATTTTTATGCTGGATTATTTTTCTGTGATATATCCATGCTGATATTTCACGCGAGTGTTGAAAACAGACGCTTTCTTCAGTATTTTAGATACAATAAGGTTGTTCTAAAGGCTTAAAAGACTGTATTGCATCAAGTAAAGAAAGTGCCTACGGATTAGACATGAGACATTTGCACGATATATAATATCCTAATGTATCTTTATTAGGAAATTCCAGAAAAAATAACTAGATCTTAGAGTATAACCTTAAACCTTAATTATACAGGGTGTGGCGTACAGAACTCCCGGATTTGGGAATCTAATAAAAAACAAACCGCAATCGTACATATAATCCTGTTTTAAAAATAGCAGCCTCCATTGTAGAAAAACTAACTAAGTCCCTCGACTTACTTTTCCATGGCCTTGTCGGTCATTTCAATTGTAATGGTAGCAACTTCTTGGGTTATCGCTTCATTGATGCTTTCAAAGCTTGGGAAAGGCATAGGTATATCTTAAGCTTTAAAATAGTCTTAGAGATAAATAAATCATATAAAATATGACAAACGATGTCATTTTTAACTCAACAACAAAAGCACGGTACTCTCTCGACCTAACTATTGTATGATTTAAAAACGGCATGATCACAGCTGCCTAACAACATACTGTAAGCTGCTGTACCCCCATCCCATCCCTAGCTATGCCCTCCCCAAATCGGAGAATTTCTTCAGCTGCACTCTGTATGAAATCAAGGTTAAACGCTACTCTTCAAAATAGAGATATTAAAAATATCTGGAATTCTCTATATTTATAATTAAGTATTTATTTCCATCGAGTCAAATATACAAGTGTCTCAAAAAGCCTTTTAACATTTGAAAAGTTTATAAAAAAACCTACAAGATCAGAAGTAAATCTTTATTGGTAATAACAGTGAATCTTATATGGTTCTGACATGCTTGTAATGGCGCGGAAAATTTCAATGACCATCTGATAAGTTTGCGTTGGAATGTTCTCTATTATCTTTTGGATATTGAGGAATTCCAAGTGTCTGTCCCTGTTCCCGGTGGCTGATTTTCAGAAGACCTTCTGATTGTGTAAATGCTTTTATTCATTATTATTATTTTAAAGTCAAGCAGTATAAAGCTGATATTCTGCCCTATGATGTTTCGGCAACATGTTATTCGCTATACGTTAAACATAGCATACGTCTTTATTCACTATGACTAAAATGATATGGTGTAACTCAAATGCGTTATCGTTCTGCCGGTGTTTTAGACAAAGCGAGAATGAGATAGGGCTCTCTACTCTCTCATCATAGGAAAGAAAGAGATAGAAGACTGGTTCAAGCTGTCAAACTCCCATATATTGCATCACTCTCGGCTGATACGAAAATATATTTAAAATTAAGTGGATTCGATTTAAAGGTATTTGATTAAATGACTAAAATGTTCCCCAACCGTGAAATGAGTCAATTTTTATAGAATGACAGTGATGCGACGACAGTTCTTGTGTTCATGCCTGCGTTCAGTGCAATACGCTTCCAAACACTAATTATTTCTTTTGCAAAATACATACTCAAAATCTGATAGCCAAACTCTAGCAGTGGTCGAACATATGACTTGTAAATTTTTAGCTTCAGAGTGTTCACAAGATTTAATTTGCAAGGGTAATGTGTTTTTGGATTGCTTTCCTCTGGCCCACTATCAGCAACATTATGATTATATCTCTCGCATGCACAAAAGACAATGCTATCATGATTAACTCATCGCTTGATTTTTCCAAATGTTAAAAGACTTCTGAGACACTCATTAGTTGTTTTTAGCTTTAAGTGTTGTAACTTTAGCGGCGCTATCTTTTTACATGTCCCCCAGTGTCAAAAACGCACTAATTTTCTAAGTTCCATTTCTGGTTTTGTTTACTTCTGGATGACTTACCGACTGAATCATTGTGGATATTTCCTTTTTCTATACAGTATCTGATCTCTGACATGTCCCACAGTCTTCATTAACTGACGTGCCCAGATATTTAAGTCTGCCTATGCACTCATATGCTTTATTACCATATTATGCAGACTAGGCTGCCATTATTTGAATCGCTAACTGCAGAAAGGGAGCGTTTGTGTTACTTTTGGCGAAATGTATGTTTTTTTTTAAATCGCTCTTCTTTCCATATTACACGAAATTCCTGCAAAAAGAGATCGTTTTAGTATCAGTATCCTAGACTTTTCATTCACAGCTGGAACACTGCCGCAGAAAATATTGTTTAAAAAATCAAGACTTTTTTGTAGCAATCAGAAAAGCCATTACAAACGGTAACCATATCAAAGCATTACAATAGATATTGATGAATAATAAGTAAATAAAATAACATAATTATTTAATTTTATACAGAGCTCTAACTGTTCTAACTTCCGCAAGATGTTCAAAATTGAATGGTTGCTACTTTTTATCTATCAACATTATTCAATTTTGAGCTGGGTTAAATAAAACAAAGTTTTAGCTGTTCACATGCTACGTTATCGGCTATGTACCAAAATCCGTATGATGTAAATTTATTGATAAGAATACAGCAGGCACAAAATCAGCCCTATTGAAGCGAATCCGCATTCAGTGGATTACATCGCTACTTAATAAAACCACTTAATTGGTCGAGGTGGTCATTTCCTAAAGTGGGAATCTTCAGTTTGTGGGAGAGTAGTACGCTCATAGGACAGAATGTAATATCTACTAATAGGTTTACCTAAGAATATTTTTCGGTACCCTTTTTTTTTATCTCCTGTAAAATAAAAATAAAAAAGTAATCCATTCCTTTCTGCAGTTACCTTTAATAATAAGTACTGCAAACTTTACATGGATTTTTTAAAATTTTAACCCCAGCTTTTACATGGGGTTCAGAAACGGTGCATAATACACCCTTGCCTCACCCTTGGCTTGATTTGAACAGTCAGAGCATTGTCTATCAATATGGATTGGCAATGAACCGTAAATTCTGAAGTATGTATTAGGTCCTTACTTATAAAGTTGCCATTCTACAAAGAAAATGTATTACCAAAAAAATTGTTTTAATATTATAAAAAAATTAACAGACAGGCAGCTTAAGCTGATGAGCCTGAGTCCGTGCTTTCACTACAGATTTTGCAAAAAAGGTCCAGCTTGTTTTTAAAGTCGTTGACACTTTTGGCACTGATCACTTCACTAGGGAAAGTATTCCATTTGTTTACCACTCTACTGCTGAGGATTTGAATGGAATAATTCACGCTAGTTTTAGATGGTGTTCACGCAGATGTGTGTTAGTGTTCATAGTGTAATTAGTGTGCAACCCAGGACCGTCATGCGATGCACCCTGGATTTTGTATGTTGATCAAGTCACCCCTGAGTGGTCAAACCGAGAGCCGCCCATCTCTCCTCGTACGTTAGATGCGTCAAATCAAAAGGCATTTTAGTCGATCTTCGCTGGATTTTTCTAGAAGATCAATATTCTTTCTATAGATTTACACAGATTCCAAACTTGACAGGCATGTTCTAAAATAGGTCTCACTAATTACGTAGATTTTCAACATAATTTCCTCTGTAATCTGGTGAAAAGCTTTCTATGTGAGAAACAACAGAGGTTTTCTTCTTCACTATTACAGTCATGTTTTGTTCCCATGTTGTCTTATTACATGGTTACTATTACCCCGGGTCCAGAAATACGATTGCATGTTCTTTATTCCTAGATGAAGAACTACACATATTTCAGCATTTAGAGTTAGATGTCATTCCGATGTCTATGTGCTGATTTTGTCGAGTTCATTCTGTATGAATATAAGTTTAAATTAATTGAAATATTGACCCTATTAAATAAGATAACAGAAGCAGTGGCAAAGAGCAATTGACCTTAATCGCGAGACTCTGTATCATTGTTTGCAGTCTTGATACTACACATTTGCATTAACTGTAGTGTCAGACTGCAAAAAGCACATTTGAAAATAATGCAAATTTACGACTCTTTAATGCTTGCGCACATGGAATCATCTGAGTACTAATAGCTGACTTTGAATTTGGAATTCCAACTCAAACTGAAGGCTGTCCGAGTTCAGAGTGGCCAGTATGAAAAACGGGAATTACATAGATAAGGACCTAATACATCTTGTGCTGTGATCTAAATTTTTGACCATGCCTCGTAAACGAGAAAATAAAAGTTTCACTCGCGAAATACTCTGACTTTGTGGCTACTTAAAAGACATTCCAATAGATTTTATTTAAAAAATCATCTATTTTTTCATCAAAATAATTTTACTATTTATTTCATTCCATTAATCATCGTTTTTCTTGTATAAATCATTGATGGAAAAATAACATGGGACAGGTATAATAATAATTTATTAGCAATTAATGGAGTATTGTTAAAGACAATAAAGTTTTCAACAAAAGTATCGTACTTTGTATTGTATAATAAATAGAAAATGGTTGTAATTTATTTTTAGTGCTAAGTTTGTTTAAAATGATTAATATATTTATTTTAGTTTTTATTGAAGTTGATACGAACATGAGAAGCGATAATAAGGGTGAACAAAGCTGAACCCCGCATTTGTTTCTCTTGGAGCTCTTGGTTATGAATCAAATAAATCATGATTGTA
Source organism: Micropterix facetella (assembly GCA_027564375.1). Lineage (NCBI taxonomy): Eukaryota > Metazoa > Arthropoda > Insecta > Lepidoptera > Micropterigidae > Micropterix > Micropterix facetella. Next base: position 2,447,373 of record JAOPUG010000125.1, read on the forward strand.
CCTGATAATCTTGACACTCAGCTAATGATAATACTATACACCTTGATAACTGCTGCATTGCTCTTTCCAATGCTACTGATCTTCTATATATTAGGTTGGCTTATACGCTTGTGTTTTAGCCGTCTTTTTCAATTTTATTTTCATTTATTTCAGTATAAATAACTTTTCGCTCTCTCTAAATTCGATTAAATGCTTTGATTTGTGTATTTTACTTATAATATGTCGAGACTAGTTTTTGTCGTGTTTGAGTTTTAGATGAGTCTGAGTCTGGGCTGAGTGTCGAGCAATAGTGATTTATAAATTATAGCCGATACGAAAATGGTCATTGTGAGTTAAGCCCCCTTGCGACCGTCCTTACCGTGTCGCGGCGGCGGCTCAATTCTGTGAACTGGAACTATGTGCTGATTAGAATGATAACAAAACCATTGATGAGTTATTCGATAGCTGTATATCGTCACAATAACATTACATGAGGATTTTTGAAGTATTACCTAGTAATGAAAATTAAAGATGTAATAAAAACACTTCTTGAAATATTTACATATTACTAAAAGCATCATTTTTGGACGATTCATGTTTCCCCGACCTCATAATGAAAAAAGTTTAACAAACGGAGCTTGTTTTATATCAAGAGAAACCCCTTTTTGGCAGAATAGAGAACATATAACATTTGTGATCAGCTGAATTTTATTTACTGTATAACAGATGTTTGAAATAACTCGAGCGCTTTTGTCAAAATTATAAAAATATGGGTTTTTCCAACAACAGTTGTTTACATTTATTATCGCTTCTTATAGAATCACTTTCATGGCTGTGTTCCATGGAAAATAGTCAGAATCTGCACTTGAATCGAGCCATGCTGTAACAATACGGCTATACCGACTATATCTTGTTTTTTTGTATAACTAATTTTAATTGTTACCTTTTTCTTCAGAGTGGTTTGATTCAAGGTGCTCCCAGTTTTAAATTCATAGCTGGTATGACCGCAGTAACCATGTAAATAGCTATTAAATCACCAGCGACCCAGTTATTTTTTTTTATATACAGTCAGGTGCAAGTCTGCTTTACTCATTAATTTGTTTCTATTTTTATGGTTTTGTACTTGGATTAAATACTGTGAAAACATTTTAAATACCTTTTATTTAAATGCTGCTTTAGCCCTACGAGGGGGGACCCAAAACAAACCAGATTGAAAGTGTGCGGCCGTTCCTAGGCGTAGCAGAGTTCTCCTGCTAGGTGCGGCTTGTGAAGACATTCCCACATCAGTTGCCCAGTTGCTTGTGTAGGAAGTTCACATTTGAGCGCAGTGTTGTTCTCGATTTGGCTCCAAACGGTTTCGTGTAGTTTGGGCTATAATGACCGCTGTTATCTGTTCGGCTCAACTCGCGGGGCAGCTCCTATCCGGGAGCCTCCTCGAAGAGGGATCAACCCGATGAAATCGCTGTGCGGGGACGGCAGATCTGGGGACGGAACCTTGGGCGGAGCTAGACGTTTGACGCACGGGGCGGGAATACCGGCCATGTTGTCAATGGGCTGAAACCCAGAGGAGTCTGGGAGTTTAAGTTCCTTAAGGCCCCTATTTCATTGAGACACAACGGTGGCGCAACCAGTCGCGTAACTGTGGTGTCTTACCGAGACACCAGAGAGACACCAGAATCGTAACAGTTTCAAAATAGAAGAGCACTTATAATTACGTACGGTGTAAAAGTTAAATAAAACAGTGGTTGGTTCATCCTATCGTAGCCGATCGCTCTACGAAAGGACAATTCGTCAACATATAAATTGTCAACAATAAATAATTCGTCAACAAACAAATCCACAACTTCCCAGGTTTTCTTTTTCGAGTCTTGGAATAATCCTGCGAGGGATTATCCAAAATAGATGGTATACTTTGTATTTCGATAATAAACCTTTCTGTATAAATTATCCATTTTCTGCAATGTAAATCGTAGCGTACGTACGAAAGTATATTCTCTGCATGCGGACTCGACTAGTATATTTTCTGCATGCGTCGATGTTGGTTGCACCACCAAATTGGTTGCGCAACCAAGCGGACGCCAGGTGAGATACCCTCCATAGAGCTGTACATAGTTTTGTTGGCGTGATTGGTTGCGCCACCGTAGTGTCCTGGTGAAAAGGGCTCTGAGACGCGGAGGTAGGTGTCGACCTGTCGTTGCCTACCCTTAAAAACAATTAGATGGCCACCCGATTTCGGGTGATTATGGCCGAGTAAAGGGTCTGTGATATTCAGAGTTATGGAATGCCGCATTATCATGACAGGTAGACGTTGTGCAAGCGACTTTGAACCTGCGACCAGACGAGTGGATGGAGAAATCTGACCTAATTTGGTAGTTAGGGAGTGAGGCAGCCTTGCTATTAAGGCGCCGGTCTCTTAACGGGCCGCGGCGTAGTTGTATAGTGGATATGTTATGTCATTTTCTGTACGTTTCACCTCGGAGCGACATAACGTTAAAGGTCGTTGAAACACCTCGGGGTGACGGGTTCGCCTGAGTATAGTCCTAAAAACCCAATAATGTCCCAAAATCGGCAGTCCGCAGGATTCTCAATCGGCGAGGCATTTTAAATACCCAAACACGTAAACTCAGTCAAATGTTTCCGTAATGGCATACACAACACGCATGCCGACCGCAGAACTGTAGCGGTGAAATTTTGAAACAGTACTTGCCTAAAAAACACATCCAGTATGTAATCAAAATAATGACCCATCATATTACTTATGCAATTTTACCCTTTTAATGGGAGTTGGTTAATACCTTTGCTATAAAGCTCCCATGGACAGAAATCAATGAATGCTTTGAAGGCATTCTGGACTACCTATTCTGAGGTGATTTTTTGCCCCGGTAAAAAGTTATCTAAATTACAAAAAAAAAGTGGAAGTCAGACAGAGCAAGATCCAGCAAGTGCATAAAGTCTACGGTCGCAACTCCTGCAATTGTGGCATTTGCTGTGAAGTGTGTAGTCGTACAAAAGCAGTGGCAGAGCTTCTCCATGATTGTTTGCAGTTCTTGCTGGTACGAATTTGCATTGTTTCTTGTGCCAGATCGCAAGAAGATGGCATAACACAGACACAGGATCTCATATCTGTTTTTTTTCTTTGATTGCACACATAAAAATATCAAGTAATAACAAACAGAAAGACAAATAAATAATTCCAACTAAAACCAAAAGTTACCGAAAGTTCAAAGTGGCCAGTGTGAAAAAATGGCAATTACATAGGTAAGGATCTAATACAATGTCACTGTCCTCCAACTCCATTGTCTGTAGGCCTTCCTCCAAGTAGTTAGAGGGCGGTAAAATAGTGGGGGAGGGGTCTGGCAAAATCTGATTTATCTGATTAAACCGAGGGGGGTTTCAATGAAATTCTCACGTCAAGCTTTTTATTCAGAGAATATACGTTATTATGAAATCGAAGCCTATCGCGGTTGTTTGACATTACAAATAAGATTAAATGAATTTACCGCGTGAAGTTTGTAACACGACCGCCGAGTCTACCGTGGACAACGGCAGTTGTAACATCGCCGAAACGTCGGGTGTTACAACTTCATGTGGTAAATTCGTTTTATCTTATTTATAATATATGTTATTAAATCAGATTAAACATTTTGTATTACAAAATCAACCCAGGACATAGATAAAATTAAACTGT
>JAOPUG010000125.1:2491042-2501050 GCA_027564375.1 Micropterix facetella
TAAACATAATCAAAAAACAGAATCGAAGTTTTTCATTTAGAAAAAAAAAGAGAGCCAAACAACATCGGATGACATCTTTTGGCCCACCTTGTATGAACTATAGATAAGATACAGATAATATATAGATATAGATAAGATAACAATATAGATTATAGTGTTCCTATTGTTAGGTTAGTTAGTATTCCTAAGTTTTCCTCCAACAGCGCGAAGACAAGGCTTCTTGCCTAGTGAAAAATGTCAAGACCGTTGAACCTACAATTAAAAGAGCTGGGTAACTGTATAATTTTAACTGTATTGCTGATTTGTGAGGCTCCCAGTTGAGCTGATTACAGGAGCTATAGTATGGACTGGTGGTCAATTGGTGGGGTTAAGCGATAATGGCCCTCAAATTAGATCTAAGTGCGGGTGCGATCGGCTATCCTTGCATTTCATTATCATCATCATGGATAACGCGGGTACAGGACCTCATACTCAAAAATACAGCGAATTTTTAACTTTTCATGATTACACACATGAAAATAACAAAGCAATAACAAATACAGAAAGACAAATTAATAACCGATTTTGAAAAACAAATAACGTGGCTGATCAAAAAAAATTTTTTTTAAATTTGGAATGCCAATTCAAACTGAAGTTTTCCAAGTTCAAAGTGGGCAGTGAGAAAATAACGGAAATTACATAGGTAAAAGGACCTAATAATACATTACATAATTTTAGATTGGCCAATATTTGATGACGTTGCCTCAGCACTTGGAGCCATTCCTCGTTGAGAAGCAGAGAGGACCGTCTCTGGCAAAGGCTCTGGCGGCTGGCCAGCAGAGCTCCTCGACTGCCCAACCGGAGGAAGATCTCGCGTGGTACTTTTTAAATCAGGTGAGTCATGTCGAGTACAGAGGCAAATTAAAGTGACTCAATACAACTTATACTCATTGATATTTACTGTACCAGATTTACTGTTTTTTCAAAGTATTCTTCCTGACAATTTATACACTTTTTTATTCAATGAACCCATTGGGAATAGTAGTAGGCCCAGTCTTCTTTAGAGGTCTCCTCAATAGCTTCTCGGAACGCTATCACCGTAGTGGAATCAGGGGTAGTCTCGCACAACAAGGATCGGCTAATTCGCCAATTGTGTCCGGGCCAATAATACTGTTTAAACTTAAATTGACTTGAATAAATATTTATTATTTTGGTTACTTATAGGTATGCACCTCAACATGCGAGCTATACTGTGATAAAATTCTCTCCGTGAAGCATCTGGATGCACTTGGATCAAGAAGATGTGCTACCGACATAGGTCAGTGACAACTGCAAATATTTTAAAAATTTAACTGATTTGATCGGGCATCCCCGTACTATTGTTTTTTTAAAATTGCGCAACTTTGCTGTGCACAGTTGGATCTTTTTTTGACTGAAGCGTTGATTTGCATTGGTGCATTAGTAAAAATTGGAGACTAATGTAATTAGATATTATAAAAAACTACCCTCTTTGTCTGCGCGAACTAAATTATACACACATATACATACATACTGTACGGGATAAAAATATATACATGACAGTAACACTAAAACCAAATCTATACACTAAAAATATGTAGTTACAAAAAACACTTGCTAAAATTGAAGTAACATGAAACTTATTATAATTATCGAAATACTAAAAAGAAAGAAAGCATGAATGAAATAAAAAAACGACATATTAAATAAATATACATAAAATATTTAATTAAGAACAGATATCGCTCTTCATATGACATTTATGTAACTACTATATTTAAGAACATTCATTCTGCAATATGGATAGTAAAAAAGGAACATTTAGTTAAAAAAGACCATATAATAATAATAATAATCTATATAACAATATTTACAAGTCAAGATATAATATGCAAAAGTAGGTAGTGAAATTTAATATTTAAAACTTACACTTAGGTAAACCACTAAGTGATGTTTCAAAACTCTGGCATTGCATTAAAATACATCTAGATTTGGGGCTGTCATGCATTTAAGTGTCGATCGGTTCACACCATCTGAACAAAAAAACGTGTGAGAGAACGACTCCACCAAGAAAACGTGAGATCCCGAACAAAGTTATCGGGCACGAATAATTCGAATTAAGCCACTATGTACGTACTATCTACTCTTCCATTCAGTATCCTGTGTAAGTTAGGAGTATCCCTATAGTTGTAAGTGTAGAATAGTTGTAAATGTAGAATTGTGTGCATCTCTTGCCTCAGGCAAAGAAAGTTATACCCAACCATACCCCAAATCAAGATATTCTACCTTACGGTCTGTTTCAGCGTATTTATGCAGCGTGGTGGATGATCTGGGTGCAGCTGGTTCTTCACTGCTCCGGCGGCTGGAGAGACTCTTGAGAGCCACTCCATCGCAGTATGCGGAGATGGCTGAAGGCATCCCGGCCAAGATTGTAGCTACCGTTAGACACTTGAGGGCCCTACCGCCAGTCACTGCCACTTAGTCGTAAGAATTCAAGTTATCACAAAATAGCTTACTTCTTATGTTACAAATATTATATCAATAAACGATTTTTTAATGTTATTATTTAAGAAACATACAGCTGATTCAATTTTTTTAAAAGTGAAATAGACACATACAGAAGGTAGTAAGGGAGAAGGAAATAAATTTTATACGAATACACGTTATATATTTATATTTATACGAATACATACTATTTAAATATAATAAATATTAATTCTATTAAAATTACAATGATATGTCAACACCGACTCTAATCATTGCCTTCTTGAGAGCGATAGATGACGTGTTGAATACATCAGTATTGCAGAACTGGGTATTTCAATTTACTTACCCTATAAATGTAACAGTTTTGTGGTTAACTAGTGGTAACCTGCGGAAGGTGGAATAGCTCCGTTTGGCGAGTGAGTCGCGACGGTACACGGAAAGATATCATTCCAAGCAAATCAGAGCAATCGATAAAACCTGTCAACAACATAGAAAAAATACCACATCTGCGCATTTTCTTCTTAATTGTAATGATTTAATCCTATAAAAAATAGAAAACGATTTGTGTAATGTTTGAGTTTGTCTTTGATTTCAACTATCAACAATGTTTCTGAGTATTATATAGATTGTCGATGCTACAGTCGAAACCGCTATCTCGGGATATTAATTGGAACATAGAGTGTGTGTGAAACTGTAACGAAACTGAAACTGTAATGGAAAATATCACAAGACACGTATGTACACGATCCAATACAGACGAAACTCAGAAACCGAGCAGATCAAGAGCATTCTTACCATACGTCAAGGGCGTAACAGATCGAATAAATATGATGCTTAACAAATTCGATATAAAAACAATCTTCAAACTGACCTAAAACATAACTCCATCTCTGAGGCCTGTAAAGGATATAATACCACTGCAAACTCCGGGGGTGCATAAAATCGAATGCAGCTGTGGGTTAGCCTACGTTGGACAAATGAAACGGCCCATAGCCACTTGACTGATAGAACACATCAAAGCTGTTAAAAACGTTCAGCGAGAAAAATTGGCGATCCGCTAACACATATTGGATAGTGGAACCAATCACTGGGTGCAGTTTCAAAATCCAAAGAACAATTTTACTTTCCCCGTATTATCCGGGAAGAGACGACGGTTTTAAACTGTCTACTACGTGGAACCCTCTTCTTAAAATGTTCTCAATGCCCATAGCGCACAAGAACGTAAGATACAGTGAGTGTTGTGTGCATAGCAGATTTTCAAAATTCTCGCGCGCCGAAACCGCCGCCCCACGACCGTTACAATATGCGCAGTAACAGCAGTAATTTGCCGCCTACCCGTAGAACAACGGATGCCGATTGACGGCACTTCAGTCTATCTTGGAGAACGGCGGTTGCAACATCGCCGAAATGTTGGGTGTTACAAACTTCACGCAGTAAATTCGTTTTATTTGTGGAGACTTCGACGCCAGCAACACCACGCCACCGCGTGAAGGTGAACAATAAAGCTATTCCGGGTAACCGCATTATAGAGAACATAATATTTATTTAATTTGTACTCGTGGTCTTTTAGGATATTTAGTTCCCATGCAACAGTAAATTCTACATTAAGGGACATCTTCCGAAATAGGAAGCAATGGGTTATACGTAGGTCACAACATAGGTTTTCAGACACGCGAAAAGTAAACAATATATTTTTTTCATTAATAATAATATATTTTTTTCAAAATATTCTTATTCTCTATGCGAATTTTCATCCCCATATTCCAGCTCTGGAATAAATAGACACAATTATTTCAGTCTTCCTCCGATAGGTCAGAAATGGCCGATTTGTAGGCAGCCACCGTTTCATCGGCATTTTCTATCTATTTGAACCTTTGAAATTGGCAATAAAAGGAAGTCACAGGGAGCTAAGTAGGGGCTGTAAGGTGGATGAGTCAGGGTTTTAATACCAGATTCTTGAATAAACACCTTTGTTCTGAGGAAATTGTGAGAAGACGGGTTAACGTGGTGCTCCAAAGGAAAGATCCACTCTGCCGATTGATTCCTAATAGTACACCCACCTATATCATCTCCTGTTACGATATCATATTATAATGCTAGTGATTGCCGTCCGTCGTATATTTTTATCATTTTATCACACCAATATACACGCTGTCGTTTTTGTAGTATCCATCTCGAACAACGCTTCCGAACATTCAAATGTTCGTGCAAAATATGTTGTGTTTGACTCATGCTAATATTCAATGTTTTACTGTTATCGTTGCCGCCGGCCGGCCTTCGCACACATCGTTTTGGAGATGAATACGTCCATGTTTGAATTCATTATACCAGAAGTACATATAGCTACGAGATAGGGTTTCATCACCAAACACTAATTAAGGTCTTTGGCAATTTTCCCGTTGAATTAAACCACAGCGAACATCGTAAAATAACAAACATCGAAAATCTTCTCGCCTCAAAGAAAAAACAATTGACAGATGCAAAAACAATATGTATTCTACAGACAAAGCGATCCGTTTTCAAAAATATGAATTACTTTTTTAATAACTTTAACGCCAGTGGCCAGATTCAGAAACTTTCAGTGTGGCCTATATATCAGAAAGACAGACAGTGGAGAGATTATTGGAGTCAATCATCTCATCTTTTGGGAGTGTCAACTACTACGGGCGAACCCGTCCACCCCGGAGCGTGTTAACGGTATTGATCGTTCTATCACCCCGAGGCGAAACGCAGAGACTTAAGAACGAAGACAAATCGACGTACCAAGCTCCACCTAAGCCCGTAAGCGACCAACTCCTTACCGCGAGTCCCTGGGAATTTTCAAACCCAGTGGGCATCCTCACGCCCATACAGTTGCGGATCAGATTCCTCCGATCCCCCGTCTGGTCACAGGTCCGAGATCGCATGCGCGGTCCTCTACCTCTAAAGCGGTATCCCTAACTGGGATGTAGCGGGGCGGCTTTTGCTCGGCAACTCTCACCCGAGATCGGATGACCCATACTATCATATACATGGATAAGCATTAGAGGTACCTACTTACCCCCGCTGTCTTAAGAAGCGTACACTTCCAAACTCCTTCAGAATCAATCAGTGACAACACGGCCGGTTGCCCGGCCCGTGCGCCAGCTGTCCAGGCCACGCCCGAGTTCCCGTCCCCGGGTCAGCCGCACAGCGGGTTCACCGGGTTGGTCCCTCTTCGAGGAGGCTCCTGAATAGGAGCTGCTCCGCAAGCTTGGCCGACCAAAACATAACGGCCAACAACCCAGGCTCCACGGAGCCATTGTAGCCCCATTATACGGCAATGATTGTATATGATATTGGCGCTTAGTACAGTGTATGCAAGAGCAAAATGAAATGATCTATAGTGCGCCAACCGGTACGCTTCGCCATCCAAGTGAAAGAGGTATTTCTTTTGATTTCCGTTTTAGGCATGTATTGCCATAGATCAGAAAAAATATCTACTCCGCTTCCTCAGTGGTTAGGCCGATATATACTATATTTGATTTATTTTTTAGGTTTAATGTATTATTATTATTTGCTAGATTATATACTACTAGATAAGACTATGTAAGGCTATATGTCTATGCCTTTCAATGTTTAGGTGCCATTAGGAGGTGACATGGTTATAGTAAAGTAACCCATTTATTCTGAATAATCAAAGAGAATATTTGTGAGTAGTTTAAGGATACAGGGGTTTAATGTAAACATAGATGAAAGCAAATTGTTAAATTTTATCCATCTTTGAAAAAATGACAATTATTAGTACATAAAGAGATATACTTCAAAACATCCACATAAAGAAATAATGGTCTGTAATAATGTAAACATGGCATGGGAAACCCAAAGACGTGTACCTCATTTTACGCATCTCATAATGGCCAACAACTTTACTTTTTGCTATTTACACTATTTATTCCGTTTCAAGTTCTAAAAATGCTAAATTACTTTTTGACGCCATCTAGCGGCCGAGTCGAATACTAATTCGTGACATGTGAAATCGAAGACCATCGCCGTTGTTTGACATTATAAAATAAGTAAAACGAATTTTCCGCGTGAAGTTTGTTACACCCGACGTTTCGGCGTTGTTGCAACCGCCGTTGTCCAGGGTAGACTGAAGTACCGGCAATCGTCATCCGTTATTCTGTAGGTAGGCGGCAAACTGCTGCTGTTACTGCGTAGATTTTAAAGGGGGCGGAGCGGTGGTTTCGGCGAATTTTGGAAATCTGCCTTGCGCACAACACTCCCTATATCTTTTGTTAAGTTCTTGCGCTCGGCGATGGCTATCGAGAAAATTTTTAAAAGAAGGTTCCACGTAGTAAAGAGTTTGAAACAGCCGTCGCTATTGATGTTGGGGGTTCTTCTTATTTCAATGGCTTCCGGGACCATACGGGGAAAGTAAAATTGTTCTATGGACAGCACGATGGGATTTTTAAACTGCAATTTTCATTTTGAAACCCAATGGATCTAATATGTGTTGGCAGATCGCCGATTTTTCTCACTGAACGTTTTTAACAGCTTTGATGTGTTCCATCAGTCGAGTGGCTATGGGCCGTTTCGTTTGCCCAGCGTAGGCTAACCCACAGCTGCATTCGGCTTTATACACACCTCGAGTTTGCAGTGGTATTACAACCTTTATATGCCTCAGAGATCGAGCTATGTTTTGAGTCGGATTGAAGATTGTTTTTATATCGAATTTGTTAAGCATTGTACTTATTCTTCTGTCATGCCTTTGTCATATGGTAAGAATGCTCTTGATATGTTCAGTTTCTGACTATTTTCTGTACGCACACGATCCAATACAGCAGCAGTTTTCCGCCTACCCGCGGAACAACCGATAACGACTGACGGCACTTCAGTCTCCCCTGGACAACAGCCGTTGCAACATTGCCGAAACGTCGCTTGTTACAAACTTCACGCGGTAAATTCGCTTTATCTTAATTCGTGACATGCCAACGCACTGATGCGAGGTGGTTTCTTCATGTGCCAATAGAGGGTACTGGTGGTCGTCATTTAATTAATAAATAAAAAATATTAATCATATCATTAAGTAGTACGCTGACGTACGCAAAATCAACTCGGATCTGTGCATTGGACATAACTATCGATTGTCGAAAGAAAATTTTAAAACGGATGTAGTTTACTCGAGTTATAGTCCATAATAATATTCACATATCCAGACAACCGGCCATTTATTTCATTTTCATTTAGATGAACTCTAGGGCATGTGAAACGTCGAGAATAGTATTTTTGGACGTTTTAGTTCATGTACTAGAGTCCATCTAAAACCACAACCAAATTGTGTCTCTCTGTCTGGATGTGGAATGTCGAGAAAAGTCTTTTGTACGATTTATGTCGTTACATTACTCGCACAATTGTAAGATTTCAGACCCCGTAGGGTGGGCCAAAGTTACTGATAAATATCAATAAAGTTTAACTCAAAGGGTGTCCCACAAATGGGGTAGCTTTTTTTATAACACAATATCGCCATCAACCTTAGAACTAAACCCATATTAAATTTAAATAACGAGCATAACGGCTGCTTAAAAAATAAAGTGAGCAATAAACGTCGTTTAGCTTTACGGGGCGTTGACCAGCTGTTGTTTATAGCTTGGAAATATAAGGCCCTTAAAATGCCGTTAACCACAAGAGGTGACCGATAAACGGGCATTGGAGGAAAAACAAGATTTCCGTAACAATTCAATACTCGATGCATTTGTACATATATCTACTTACTTGCCACCCTGCCACGCAAGCAATCGCGAACTTGTCAAACTAACACAGTTAGCTTCAAACAATGTCTGAATTCGTAATCGAACGGGTAGAGATGAAAATTGGTATACTTATTAGGCCCCCTCTGTCCAGGACATGAGCAATTTCCACTATTATGGAAAATATATCCCTTTTTCAGATTTTTGTTCTTTTCGTAAACTATCGAATTTACAGATATGAAATATCTTACATTTTTTCTATTCATATATATATAATTTTCTGATTAATTTAAATTTCTCTTTCTGACTTCTAATTGTTACTGGGTTTTTCTAATATTAGCAATGGCTTTCATGTTATTTTGCTCTGATTACTTTGTCATCATTACCTACCTAATTCTTTTTCTTTTTCATTTTCTGTGTTTTTCTTTACTATTGTTCAATTTTTTATACGGCTTCAGCTGTTATTGTAAAGATCATTAATAGTGTAATAAATTGTACTATGCATAATATTTCTGGAATAATAAAGTGATTATCAATTATTGATTTTTGATTTTTATTATTGAAAGTCCAATATGGCTACCAATAAAATTCGACTTTGTGAAGATTTTTGTTGAAGTTTCGAGCGAAAGCCATTATTATCAAATTAAAAGTTTATTAAATTGATAATAAAATGGCACTAGCGCTTCCCTGGCCTGGTACCATAACAACAACTGAGACATATCGTCTATCTCAACTCAAATATCGTGCAATTGCAAGAAAGGTTGCACGATTGTATGTACATGCAGAAAAGTAGGACTGACATGTTTGATTTTATGTTCTTGCATCTTTTGTTTTAATTGTATGAAGCTTTGCGAAGAAGACAAAATTAAAGAGATGAAGATAATCAAGATATTCTAAACAACAGCAATATGAATAAAGACGAAGCTAGCTCATTAGTGAAACCAGCTGATGGACACGATGATTAGAAAAAGCAGCCAAGTCGTCATGTATTAGCATCCACATTTATAGAATGCTTTAATCTTTCACGTATTTACTTTATGGTCTTGAATTTAATAAAATTTCAATTTGGTAATAACTTTTATTTTTCTAAAGTTCATAGTTTCCGAAAAAAATTAAAAAAATTGCTAATAAATGTATTGTCCAAGATGGCGGCGATTCCTCATGGTACTAACCCTAAATACGTATGTATACCCATTCAATTGCGATCTTAACCTGCAGAAAGTCCTGACAACGAGGGTAGTTTTTTAATAACACAGGGTCAGCATAAGTCTTCGCGACTCATTGCGCTCACCGATACCATACAGATGAAATGTTAAGATGACGGCTAACCAGTCTAGGTGGTGGAGCGAAAAAAAGAGTAGGCTAGCTCCCGTCAGATGCCAAAACGCTGCAAGTAGCGAGATACATTTTGACATAAATTTAAAGGTTTTGGCTTACTTTCGCCGTATCTTCTTCAAAAATAAATGGAACATTAAAGTGGTACAATGAGACAAAAAAGCCACAAATGAAGCAGTAAATCCATACATTATTTCGATAAATACAAAAATATTACACAATTGTATCCAATTTTAAAAAATGCTTTTAATGTCGTAATCTATAAACATAAATTACGAAACCTTGTGTAATCATCACAAATCAAACAGTGATGAAATTGAAGTCTTTCGCGGTTGCTTGGCATTATATATAAGTTAAAACGTATTTACGGCGTGAAGTTTATAGCCAGTTTGCCGCCTACTCGCAGAACAACGGATGATAATTGACGCCACTTCAGTCTACCCTGGACAACGGCGGTTGCAACATCGCCGAAACTTTGGAC
>JAOPUG010000125.1:2521052-2540368 GCA_027564375.1 Micropterix facetella
ACTTGACCAATAAAATTCTAAAGGTTCAAATAAACATAATCAAAAAACAGAATCGAAGTTTTTCATTTAGAAAAAAAGAGAGCCAAACAACATCGGATGACTTCTTTTGGCCCACCTTGTATATCTACATTTATGTACTATGTAGGAACCCCATAAAAAGACAATCTATCCAATGTCAATTACTATAAATATTACAATTTAAATTGAACAAAAAAGCCGAAGCGAAAGGAATGCGGATACACGGGTAAGGACTATTTACATCAGTATCGGATGAATTCTCGGGTCGGGAGGGGTTGCAGGGATCAGTGCTTCTTTCAGAGAGATTAAAGATGTGTGTAATAAATGCCAACGAATTCAGATTTTTTGTCAGCGGCTTTGTCTATAAAATAAAAGTGAAACGATGAAAATAATAAATGCGCAGTGTACAAAAGGGTCGGCTATCTAAGGATGTCACCACATCCGGACCGTCAGATGGTCTGTTGACGGGTCGAGTAGACGACTGACCATAGGCGCCCGGGCATAAAGTGGCATATTCTTCTTTTTGCTTGGATTCCTGAAGAAGTTATACATTGAAATATTTGAAAGCGTGTCCGTTCAATCAACTGCAGCGTTCGGCTTGGTGGATCCCCAATAAATAACGCCAGAACAGAAACTTACATTCGTGGCGGCAAGGAGTTATTTAAATGATAATACAAACTACCAGTATTCGCTATACATATTTGAAATATTTTGTATTCGGATATTTATCTCATGAAAAACATCGCATCGCAACCGAGCTGATATAGGCACTAAAAGCGCACAAAATGCTTAAAAGCGCACAAATTGGAAAATAAGCATTTGGCAACGCTGGTTTTGACATATTAAGTGACAGCTAGCAGCAGATACAGAGCGTGTAGCGGTGGGCGCTTTCGTGACGGTGGCGCTAACTCGAAGTCGATACAAGTTTCGACCATGAGAATGGGAATGTTCACTGCCACTTTACACTGGTTCGCGGGCGAACCGAACGAACCACGACACATCACTAAGAAAAATATGTGATCCGTGTTACGCAATACCAGTCAACCCACATGAGAATTTTCATATAGAAGCCTTTAGTTTTAAATAATCTTTAAAATTCGATATTAAAAATAAAGTAATTTTAAATGTTGCCCAATTATCTATTAATAAAAACACGACATTGAAAAAACACTCGGTTTCGTCAATTTTGTGTAACACGGCTCAAGTGTAAAAGTCGACTCGATACCGACTCTTCCATAATATGTTCTGACGATTTCAAAATGCCAACTCTTGTCGACTCTAGTTCGCATAGTCGCCCATGACTATTTTTGACGCTTGCCAAGTTGACTTTGACTTTGACAGCACTGATAATTCGAAAATAAACAATAACATTTAGTTTGTGTATTATTATTATTATTATTATGAGTGAAACTGGATTGACAGATCACGGATTAACGAAAAAGAACGTACCAGAAGCCAGAATATGCAGGATTTGTCTGAAGAACGCAACAATCATGATGCCAATTTTCGGCTCCGGTACGAAAGATAACTACGACAAGAAAATGATGAAATGCGCTGATGTACAAGTAAGCTCACATTTCTCTCTCATTTTTAGGTTCCGTATTTTGATACAGTACAAACGGAACCCCATTGGTAAGTCTTCACCTACATTCTGTGTGCGTGACTATCTCAACCAGTTCCTCCACTTATATAAATGTAAAATACCTACAACACTGTTTTTTTTCTATTATACTAACCTACCAGGAATTTACGCACCTACTTGAAAGTTCCACCAGTTCATCAGTTAAGACAATTTATAAACTACCTATATAGAAAAAGAAGAAACCACACTAAAACCAAGCATCGGCCCTTGATTATTCAATCTATTTGATATTAGACATTTCCAAATGCAGCCCATAACAAAATCAAGTATACGTAAAAAAGTTTATTTAAAGGAGCAAATAAATTTAATTCTATTAGTAGGTATATACACCTCTATAACCCTTAAGTGCATGCATGCATGCTAAGCAGGGATTTAGCTGCATTTTGTATAAACAATGAAATTGCGCGTAACCGTAAGTGGCGCTCTAAGTATCTTCCTTCTGAACTAAACTGGGAAGCAAGGTAGTGGTGGGGGTTAGGTTTGTTAGTCGGAGACGACCAGTCAATCTTGACAATTCGTGTTTGCGGATGTTTTGGTGGCTAGCGTGAAATTTGAAAGCAAGGTTGAAAATTGGTAATCTTCCTTAAGATGTGAAAGCCTTCCTTACTAAAAATTAAGCAGAAGTACAAACTCCTACACATGCAAATCGTTGTTTTCTGTGTGGAACCCATTGAAATAACAAGATGACAAAAATGTGGAATATTTGCTTTCGATCCACTTGCATAAATCACTTGGCGATGGCTATAAAATGTCACCAATGTCGGGACGGAGCAAACGATGAAGAAGAAGATTGACCTAGAACTGTAGAAAACCAATGTTTTATGTAAAAAAAAAAAGTCTTACATTGTCTCATATTATCTTTCGTTTTTCTGCTTCAATTTTAGTTTTATAACTAATAATTATAAAAATAAGAATTTAGTATTACGAATTCCTTCTGAACTTATTGTTTTTTTAAAAAAAAAAATATATTGCTAGTTCATATACCTATATTATTTATTTTATTTTACTAGTTCATATAATACATAAATAAATGCTTACAATGAAGAAATAAAATTAAATGGAACAGAATCAAGTCAAAAACTTTAAAAAACCATGAAAATGGACGAATGTGGCAAAAACCCCGCTAGAATGCACTAATGCGACTCTCGAACGCACATGCACCTTAGGGATAAATAAAGTAAATACAAAGGATTTTTCAGTTTTGTAAAATTTATAAAAGTCACATACCTTGTTTTGGGTTGGGGCAGCCGTACAATGCGTAAATTGTTCTACTGGCAACTAATATTTCCAATAATTAGAAATGTATACATGTCCCATAAAAGTAGGTTTGACCTTTTTCTCTCTTCTAATGCGGGTGTTATTATTTTCAGGTGAAAACTGGCGATGGATTGCCTAATTCTATCTGTCTGGAATGCGTTACGCTTTTGATGTCGGCGATGCTCTTCAGGGATACCTGCGAGAGGTCCGATCGCCAGCTCCGGAAATTGGCCGAGGAAGAAGCCTTACAGCATCCAGGGTGCTCTAATAATGATAATGGTAAGAAATACACAAAAATAAACTAAAAACATACATAGAGGGAGAAATGCTACAATTGATCACAAAGCCATTCTTCGTTAGTTTGCTGTTTCCGTTTTTAGAGTTTTAGAAAATATATTTTCTAAAAATTTATACAAATACAAAATTTTAGTTAATAATCAAATCAAAATTTAAAATTTATACAAATACAAATACAACATCTTAGTTAATATGTAAGAAATTTTCCTCAGAATCATTCCCAAAGATGCACCTGTAATTATCTTGTTTTCAGACTTGGTAGATTTGAGCGATGCTTTCGACAATCCCTGTACTCCGATTGAAGTGTCAAAAGGCACCCAGCGATGTCTAGATTTTACTCAAATTTCAACCGTTCCAGCTCTGGAAGCCGGTATGTATAATATCCAGGGGAAGGAGCATATATCATCAATATTTTTCAATTGATGCATTGATATTATCATAAAATATTTAATTGTATTTTTACTATTTTGGTTTTTTCCAAGCCGTTTACTACGAGTATTTTATGGGAATAACACAAATTATCGCAAATTCCATTTATAAATCCCTACAGCTATCGAAAGATTCTTTATTAGCTATATTATTTTCTTTGGATTTGACAGCCTCCTTGCGTAGTGGAGCAGATTATATAACGTTTCTCATTGTCATTGAAGTGTAGGTAGGTGTTTAGAAATTCTTGAATTCCAACAAAATCACGAAGTAAATTGTTGATTCAATAGATCAAAATGAATGATTCCGAATATTCACCGATCCTAATTCAGTGGGATTTTTGCCTTAAATTTACATTTTATCCAAACTTTCAACCTGAATAATATTCAATTTTAACGAGATAAGCATCATTCTGGATGTAAGTAAGTACATCTACGAAACGCCAGCTACGCCACCTACGAAAAGTTTTGCGAGCACATCCCCATTACCAAGTACTTATCAAAACACAAGCAATAAAACATTCAACTCCAAACCTTTCTCAAAAATTGAGAAAGCTTCCGACTGGATTCTAGAAGTTTATTCAGCCTCAAATCTTGAATGCACAACTCTCCGTCCATATATAACTCTTTACTACCTATCTTGGAAGGTGACCCTTATTAGAAACAACAATTCAATCTGATCTCTAAATGAATCTAAAACTGCGATTTCCGGATCTCTCGTATCTTAAGATTTCGAAGGCATCTTCAATTAAACATTTTTTTAAATCAACTTTCAGGATTGACCGTTTCCAAAGATATAAAAGGAAAAAAAATGTCAAAAAGAATGATCATCAAGAAGACCACAGACACAATTAATATAGAAAATTTGCTGAGAAGTAGAGAGAACGTAGGTAAAATCCAGAAGAAAGAGAAGTCAAAGACGGTTTCTATATGTGATATATGTGGAAAGAGGCTCGCCAACGCAATCGGACTTAAGAACCATATGTAAGTACCCATGAACCACATGTGGAGATGGGAGGCTTTTGTTTCGCAAAACGGCAGTAGGGAGGCGGTAGGACACCTGCTTTAGGCGAATAGGGAATAGGAATAGACGAATAGGCAATAAATGCCTCTGATCCGAGTAATGCATAAATTCGAGTAAGAAAATACCGCTTACATCAGGTAGAAACCGGGCTGAAGGATGGAGGAATCCGTTCAAGTCTGATAATAAGAGCGTAATGACACCTTACTGGTTGGCACTTTCCAGTCCCTCACGATAAGGCGTTGGACTCTTACGGGTCATTATGCTTCATTAGGTTGTTATGCTTAGCTGTGTTATAGTTTTTATGCTTACCTTGACTATGAATTATATATGTATAAAAGGCATCTCATCCCATGGGAGAAAGGGCGATCAATATCGTTATAACTACCTGGAGTGGGGTTTGCAGGTGCATTGGCACCTCCCAACTGTCCCATCTGGATGCGCTGGTAACAGCTAGTTTGAAATCTTAGTTGTCCTTAACTAAACCGGCAACACCTCGACTCTCTTCAGGCCAAACACAATTTTGACCTAGCGCTTAAACTCCCTTCTCTGCTCTATGCCAACTCCAGAATAACCAAACTTCGATTTTGTCCAATTTTAACAATCAGGTAATAGCGAAGCAAGTTGTAAGTGAATCAAATGATCCACAAGCCCGCGTAGACTTCCACAAAAAGTTTCTTGCTGAAACCAAACAGAATGGCACTGATCTGGAGTATGGCAGTACAATCATGAGATATATGGACCTGATAAACCACTCTTGATAAAGATTACAACAGCAAGATTACGATATACTAGCTCATGATGTTGGCCTTCCATGCCAGAATGACTGGACAACAGTTGGAGACTTTTACACTCGCCTGCAATGCACTGGAAGTTTACATTGTATGACTGGATGCCAGCGATGCTGAAATTTTATTTCAATGCCTTTCAGCATACACTTCCAAACCCCAGTAACCTCGCTCGGGAACTATTCAGAGGATAGTTCATGTCCCTTTTGTAGCAATTTTAGCTGGATGCTTCAAGTCCTTGCTTTTATCCACGTGGTAATTAGCCTCTCAGTGGCCCATGACAACAAGGGTATGACTATACCCGCCAAACCACTAATATAGTTTGTGAGGGATGGCTCTAACTAAAGGCAGAAAGCATTCCACTCCAAAATCTTACTCAATAATTGAGAAAGATTCAGATTGAATTCTAGAGGTCGATTCGGTCTCTAAGTGATATCAATTCTCTGAAAGTCTCGGATGCACAGCTCTCCGTCCAGATATAACTCTTTACTCTCTATCTCGGAAGATGGCCCTTATTGTAGAATTAACTGATCTATGCGAATCAAATATCTCAAAATACCTAAAGTACTAATTAAATTATTACCATGATCTCACAAATGCCGTCACCCGGAACTGCTTCACTATTCAACTCCACGTGAAGGAAGTTGGCGTTCGTGACCTCCCAACCAAATCTCTGTTTCATCTCTTTAAGGATGTTGGTCTCTCCAGGAAAAATTAACTACTTAGGAAAAATATCTAAAACCGCAAGTTTTTCATCTCAAATTCTATAGCTTCGAAGGGGGAGTGAATGGGTGGTAAGGTTAACGCCAACATGTGCCAAGACAGCTGTCCTAAAACTACCATAGCCGGTTGTTAGTCCGGAGTCCACTGCTTACCCCTCAGAAGTGTGACAATAGTATTATGATGGGCCATACTCCGGTCGGTGAATTTCATAACAGCTCCGTTTGTATTTACTTTAAAACTTTTTTATTAAATATATTAAGCTGCTCGCTCTTTTGGTTATGGTTGCAATATGCATTTTCCATTTCAGTTCACTGGATATGGTTACATCCACACTTTCGAGTGTGGTTCCATTCAGTGTGTAGGTGTTTTTAGTGTAGTGCTGGTCGATGTACTATTTATATTGAAGCGCTTCTGAAGGTTTTCTTGGGGGGTCGGGCCTGTTATTATAGCGGAGGAAGAAAATAGAGCGAGCATTTAATAATGTTTATTTTCTGACTGTTCAAATCACACTGCTAGTACAATCTTGCGCGGGCCCACATCGCTCTGCACTAACATAACACTGAATGCACACTATACAGTTTAGCATAAATTTACTTGATATGGGTAATGTTGCCACATGCTATTCCCTCAGAAAATAACTTATAAAATTAATAATGTTATTTTGGCAGAATAACTTACTTATCAGGCTTACTTTACTATTTACGATTTATAATTATATTATGACATTATACGATTTCATTATGATAATGATTTTTTTAAAAATATATATATAAGTTACGTAGCTTAGTAAGATCTTGAGAACCATACTTTCATTTGCTACCATAGTTCACTGCTCTACACTATACAGGTGTTGGATGCATGCGAGTCGTTGCTGTGATCATGGTCAGTACGGGTAATTATTGAATGTGTGGTCGGGTGATCTCCTTCCTCAGCCACTATCCCTTGTCTGCAGCGTTCGTGACACAGACACAAAATCGGAGTAATCATGTTGGGGTTACCATTTTCTTGCGTGTCGTGTCTGTTACGATAGCGGAGGATGCAAACACGGCGAGTGTACTTAATGATGTTCATTTTTCGACTGTTTAAATTGCACTACCAGTACAATCTTGCACGGGCGCGTGTCGCGCCGGGCTAACAGAAAACTGTTCGCACACTATACAGTTTACTATGAATTTACTTGAAAGGGCCTAAATACGGGTAATGTCGCCACATTAGGATTGTGTCGCTGTACACTTGCTAGCGTTCAAATTCAGTAACCAAACATTTGTCCAACTCGTGATTCTATCGAAGTCATCCAGAATTTGAGTGAGTAAGTACAAACGGAGCTGCCATGGAATTCACCGACCAAGGTCGGGCCCATCATAATACTATGTTTACACTTCTGGGGGATGAGCGGTGGCCTCCGGACTAATTGTAATGTCAGATCACCGAAGTCTTAGTATCGCCCGCATAAACGTAAACAATGAATGATATTGTAACGAATGAATGGTTATTATTGTAGGTTGATTCACAATGGAGAGTTGCCTTTTCAATGTACAATGTGCCCGCACAAAACTCGCTTAGAGCACTCGTTGAAAATTCACATGCGGGTGCATTCTGGAGAACGACCGTACCTTTGCTCACTCTGCCCTAAGTTATTCATTACTGCCAGTAATTTGAAGAAACACGTCAGATATCATCAACAAGTTAGACCACACAAGGTAAATATCTGCAATATTATTATCTAAACAATTATAAAACAAAGACCCCAAGATGCGTCTGTCTGTCTGTCTGTTTCATCGCACTAAACAGCATCACAAAACCACTGGACGGATTTCAATGTGATTTTAACTTTTCTGTACAGCGTCTTTGAAGGAAGGTATTTGTGTAATACCATAAATATATAAGTATATCTAAAAAGTGGGCTGAACAGTGGCAGTTTAGTCTGAAGTGGATGAAAAACAGCCGTGTGTGTAGTTTTAGACATTCTGTCCAACTCTTAAATCGCATTAAACTCAAGAACCGCTTGACAGAATCTTATTTAATTTTCACTGTTGGTTAGGCCAGGCTATCTATCAGGGATAGTTAAACTGTAGAGAACATCAATATCTTTAAAAAGCGGACCGAGCAATGATGTGTTAAGTTTATTGAAAACTTTTATAACAAAACTTAAATCGATGACCCATATAATCAAAGTTAATTTGGCTTAGAAATAAGGAAAAATTGAGTACTTTTCTGAATCCTTTTTTCAGTATAAAAGACCTTAGACTTATTAGTATTCTTCTTTGTTACACTACAATTCTAGAAAAAGCTGCACATTCCCAAGTTCTTTCTTTTGTTTCAGAAAATAAAATTCTTCCCAAATTACAAACTACATATACGCGCAGACACACACACACACACACATACACCCTTGTGCAGATTAATCTGGACACTGGTAATTTTAGTCAAATAATGGTTTTATTCTTGAAAATCATACAAAAAATAAATTTAGCTTATAAATTAGTATTTTATGTGGCTTTATTTAGCTTTAAGTAATAACTGTATGCACTTTATCATTGATTCCACCAACTTTTGACAGTTTTCATGAATCTTCGGATCTCTGTACCGCATTATGAGCATTTACAGCATTTACGAGCTTTTCTTTTGTAGCGCAGTCCAGTTTTCTTAGCCTCCCCTTACATATTGACCACAAATTTTCAATTGTATTTAAATCCTGTGAGTTTCCAGGACAGTCCAAACTTGAAAGTATGGCAAGGAGCCAAGTCTTGCTGAAATATTGGAGTCTGGGTTGGAATTTTGTTCAGTTCATGTAGCATTCTGTTCATGTGCAAAAATGCATTGAGAAGCAAGTGTTAGGATATTTATTTCTTTAAAAATTCTCACAGCGTGTTCCTAGAACCTAGTTCGTATATTGACCGAATAGCCCACTTTTGTAGCAAAAAATTAGATATCACATTAGCAGACCTTCCCCATAGCAGAAGTATACCAGTCATGCTGTTTCCACATCAGTCAGCTGTCTGATTTTCCTAACAGCAAATGCTGCAGAACTAAGTCTACCAGCTAGCTTTTATATATGCAGGCCCCATTGCAGTTTATAATCTATGGTTATCCCAAAAAAACTCATGTTTCATCTCAAATTCCAGTCTATCTTTTCCTTATATTAAATTTGTATCAAACTGTTTAACATTTGATTATGAATTTTACACATTTTTAAAAACCAATGTTTACAAGGAAGGTTGTTTGCGGTTCAAGGGAGACTATTTGCTTTGTGGTACCGTGTGAGGCAGTCATTGATGTATACAAGGAATGGAAAAGGGCCTAATATCGATCCCTGTGGAATACCAATTTTGACAAAAGATCCTGATGATTGTACCCCATTAATGTCTACTGTTTGTAACCTATCTTTTAAACATGAAACAATTAGTTCTAGAGCTTTACATCAAAATAATGATACCTTTAACAATTCAGGATAATTTATAGTTGATAATTGTATGTATGTTTCAGTGTCATGTGTGCGCAAAAGAACTTGCGGAAAAGAAATCTCTGGAAGACCACATAGCCAACGTACACATGGGATATAAACGTTATGTATGCACTGTTTGTGAGGAGCGCTTCCCATCTCAGTAAGTATTTTTATTTCCTCTTCAAGTTTCCCCTTGGCTAAATTGATGCAACAATCATTATGCAATGGCAAAGTACTGTCGGATTGGGAGCATCCAGTAGTGACGCCAAATTATAACAAGCTGAGTCTAATTATCGACTGTCCCATCAGCCTCACCTAATGATCTGTACGGTCATGACCTAAATCATCGTCAAAGAGCTGCGACTTTTCTGGCCAAGCAAAACATCATCAATGATGAACAACTCTGATCTGTGTCTTTCGATCTGTTGTAACGAATCTTATTCAATGTCTCAACAATTGGACTTTCAGCTGAAATAATGGACACCCTATGGACGCGATATATTTAGTTCATGAGATAGCTTTAGAGACTCTATAAACTGCCTTTTGTTAAAGCTTGAGAGTCTGTGGATAAGAGGAATTGTTTTGATGATCATGGAAGGAATTACAAATAACACCTTTCAAGGGTTGAAACGGTTGAAGTGGCTTTATCATACCCATGTAATTTATTTTATTTATTTATTTGTTTATTCACTTATTACTAATCAACATTACAGAAAAACCGATGCAACGAAAAGTAAAATTAATAGAGGTATCAAATAGTAATAGTAAGTACAAACAGAGCTGCCATGGAATTCACCGACCAAAGTCAGGCCCATCATAATACTATTGTTATACTTCGGGTGGGTATGCGATGGACTCCGGACTAACGACCTCCTGTGGTAGGTTTAAAACAGCTGTCTTGCCACATGTGAGTGGGCACCTTACCACCCATTCACTTCCCCTTCAAAGCCATAGCGAAGCGAAGACGGGTGGTCGGAGAAAACTGACCATATCTGGGAGTTAGGGTGTGAGGTTAGCACGCTGGGTCGCTTTTTCTCAGTCCTCGCTATTGGGATATTGGTCTCTAACGGGCTGGATTTGTGGATCCTATTGTCCGGCAGTAAGTCCTTGCGTCCGTCTCGGGGTGACAAGACGATGAGTTTCGTTATAACATCCCGGGGCGGCGGGTTCGCTTGTAGCATAAGAAACTTATAAACCGTCTTAGGAAATATACATTTCCAGACACCCCGGTAATTCGCCCATTGCACAGACGTGCACAACTACCAGACGGCCGCCTGAGGCAATTTCCCTTGTGCATTGCATATCACAATGCCTACAACTGCAGGCAGAGTCCCCCTGAGGCTTTCCAAGGAAGTTCCCTCTTCGAAGCGGCTACTGGATGTGAGTTGAGCCATGAGTTGGGCCGACCAACAACACAAACTGGCCATCAGGCTCAAACAGCATGACACCGTTCGGCCCTCACAATAATCATACGTTGGAACTAGACCATTCTGGAATAGCGAATATTGTCTGTTTTGGTGCTTGTTCAGTACGTCGCTATCAAGGCGTCTGTCTCTAACGAGCCATGGCGGAGCTTGATACGTGGATTGTGCACATCCACAAGTTCTGTGCTCATCCCTGGGCTATATAACGATAAAGTTCGTTGAAACCTCAGTAAGGCAGTGTGGCGCCTCAGTATGATCTTAAAACTAACTCTGTCTGTTTTGGTGTATTTTTCAGGAAAACTTTGCGAGGTCATAAAGTGCGGAAACACCAGATCGTCCCAAAGAGACGTTGCGTTGCCTGCCCTCCACTACCTAAAACGGCTTCCTCTTTCAATCAAGACAGTAAAACATTGCAAGGATAGATTTTACGATTTCAATAGTTTATATTCTACCACTTATAGCTAGTTTTGGCGATGACCGCGAAAACCTGTGGTTTGACATCATCTTAATAATTTAGGCACAAACACGAGTTCCTTTGCCTGTTTGCCGTAAACAAAATATAACCGATCACAAATATTATATGATTTTTAATACGCCAAAATGACCTTTCTGTTGGTATGAAATCATCCATATTTGGTGTTAAAATGTTACATTATGTTAGAACCATAAGTCATCCGAAAATTAACCTTGCTTTTAGGAAAATGAATATATTTCAGTAAGTACAAACGGAGCTGCCATGGAATTCACCGACCAGATTCGGGCCCATCATAATGCTATTGTTACACTTCTGGGGGGTGAGAAAGTGGTGTTTTTATCACGTATTTGTCATTGTATTGTCCACTGTTTGCAGTAAAAAAAATAGGCAACGAGTTATAAAACGAGCAATTTAGGACTAATTATCACCATGAAAATGCATACACATCAGAAAGATATGCTAAATAACAGGAAAAGCGGCGGTATATATCGGCAACTTTGGCCCGTCCCGTGATTGGTGATCCCTGACATCCAAAAAGGCTTAAAACCTATTCTAATACGTTTGTCTCGTCATCACGATTCCAAAAACACCCATATACGCTATGCTTGCTCTACCTATTGGTCAGATTCTCCTCTGGGCCAAGTAAACCAGGATGCACCTGCGGGACTTGGATCGAATTTGCTGCCACCTGGTGGTGTTTAGGGTTACCCGGGGAGGCTGCATACCAATTTTGGTTAACATCGGTCCATGAGTAGTCATCGGATGGACAAACAAACTGACAAACGCACAGCATGCATCAGACTATACGGCCTGTCCTAAGTAATGAGCCAAAAAGCCATAATATTGAAAACTTTGATTTGCTTTCATTGACAAAAAAAATAAAAACACCGGTAAGCTGGTTTTTGTAAAAATACGAATATGCAATCAAAATAACTATCTTGTTATTAATACCGGATTAATAACTGGTCTAAAACCAAAATAATATGCTTTGTACGTATTTACACAAGGTATTCTTATTGACTTTGGTATTATTAGTGCTGTGTCAAAAGGCGTGAAACATGTTATTGAAGTGGAGCTTTGGGCTAGTAAAAGATAGGCGTACTTTTTTTAAGTGGGTTTTTTAACATACTACATGCTACACGCTATTTTCCACCTGCTCACCGGCGGCCGAGCGACAAGCGAGAGAGACTGCTCATGGGTGAGAGATGCGATCCGTGCGCTTTGAGCTGTGTGTTACCTTTATCGCTCGCCTGTTGAAAAAGAAGTAGAGAGGTTTTCAAGCAAAGAAATTCTTCAGAGAGCGCTTCGCTTCTATTATGGCAAAACTATCAATTTGCCCTAATTTAAAAAAAAAAATCATTAATAAATGCAATCTAGTTGCGACATCAGTGCCCTGCGAAAGAATATTTTCTACTTCCGGTTACATTATTAATTAATCTATCTATTTATCGCTCGGCCGCTGAAAAAGAAGTGGAGGTTTTAAGCAAAGAAATTCTTCAGAGAGCGCTTCCTCTCTAGAATGGCGGCGAAACTATCAATCAATTTGCCCTAATTTAAAAAAAAAATCAATAATAAATGGAATCTAATGTGAGTATTTTCTACTTCTGGTTACATTATTAATAATCGTAGAACAAGCCTACAAACCTTTAAAATTAGCATTTTAACATTTCTTAATGCAAACATGGTTTAAAATAATATTTTTTTGTTTGCCTCTTTATTCAAATAAAATACAACTTCCTTTCATAATAAATCGATTTTATGTTTTTCCATTGGAATTTGTCTTGTTTGAATATACTCGTAGCGTTTACTGCACTGCGAAATAGGCTTTTTTTACAGTAGCATTTCTCCCCTGGCCTTGTTTTGAAGCATATGCTTAGTACGCATAGCTTCTATGAACTGAAAGCACTTTACCGTACTGAGCCTGATAAGCCAGACGCTTTTTGTAATAGTTTAAGAAGCATGCTTCTCTAGAATAGCAGAAGCATCGGCATTTAAAAAAACAACAGAAATGCCCAGCACTATTCGGTGTACAAATAATAAATGTAGTTTTGCTTATATGACTGTTTGAGAAATCATAACACAACAGAAACCAATCGAAGATTAACTATATTATTATTTAGATATAACACTAAACAACCACTTACATGCACATGCACGTATAGTTAGGTATTATTTGCCTTTCATTGTGAAGTACTGTAAAAAACAATTTTAATTCTTTGATAACACTGATAGTTTGAGATACCACTGAACTCCACATATCATTTCTCACACTTTAACACAATTTTACATTTTATTTGTAGATATATCAATTGAAAGTACAGCACGATTCGCAAGCAAAAAGGATGTTGCGTCTGTGTTGGAATATTGGTTATTGCAAAATTCACATTGGTCAACTGCTTTTTGCAAAATTTAGATCATCGGTTTGAGGTGATGTGGGTTGACTATTGTTTTAATAGATGACAATTTGTTGGTTAAATGATTTTTGATAATAGTAAGTTGATGTCTAGAATCACCTGCGTGCACTTAACCTAATTTTAAACATTTTGTGGGTTGGCTGGTCATTGATAACACAGCTAGAATAAGCTTAAACAAAAAATATGTTACTACACATGATAACTCGAGTAATCTACGTCCGTTTTAAAAATTTCTTTCGCCAATTAATAGTTGTGGCTAATACACAAGGCTCAGTTAATTTTGGGGTCTGTACGGCCTATGATTGTGGTACCTGCTATACAAATTGTCCCCATAAAATCAGTTTTTTGCATTTTTAGAGCTTAAAACGGAACAAACGGTGGAAATAATAAACAGAAAAGTTGTTGGTCATGATAAGATGTTTAAAATGAGGTACATGTCGCCTGGGATCACTCCACCTATTTAGACAAAAATAACGAGAAGCCAGAATGTAATCATATGGACCGAAGTTCTCTTGTGTTTCCCCCCTGCCACGTTTTATTTTTCCAAATTTTAATGCTAAATGGTGAAAACAAGCTTTTCTGAACACTTAGCGCTGTTTTGGTTGCTGTCAGCGCCGACAAGTTCTAATAGGAAAATATTTGTTAAATTAACACACTCTATTTATTGACTCCTCCTGAGATGTACTATAACATATGAAAAAAACAAACATTCCATGTTATTCAACGTTTTTTTATTTTTAAATAACAATTGTAACTCAAAAATAAACATTATAACGAATAACCAGTGTCTTCATTGAAACACCAGATTAATAAATAATTATTGATAATATTGTTTTTATATAAATTCTGCGTGTATTGGCAAGAGATTTGATTGATGAATTAAAGGGAAGACTTTCAGTCAACAAATGCGATACTTTGAGCTATCGCCATAGCCTCCACCGTTTGCCATTCCGCAACAAGTATTTTATACACAGGATATTTCTACAAAGGCTTTCCTGACATTGCGATCTTGCAGCCACTGCCTGCTTATTGAAATTGTGCCCAAGCTGGGAGTAATATTCAACAGTACCTTGCAATATGAGTCACTATCAGTTAGAAAATTTTCATTTATTTTTTCAAACTAAAGTAAATAATGTAACATTACATTATGTATGCTTAAAAGCAATGCTAATGTGCTACCATCGAATATATACTGTACTGTTACCATTGATTATATACTGGTTTTTATACTATGCCATTGGTTATATATTACAGTATTATATAATTAATGGTGCTACATACTTCCACTAATACTATATTAAAGTAAATATTTACAAAAAAATCGTTAAAAATACATTTTTATAACGTCAAAACTGGAAAGGCAGTTCTTTTTTCAATGTCCACAGAGAAGTGTTAAAAATGTCAATTTCGGAAGGCAAACTGTTTAATATTTTGATCATCCTATCAATCGGTCCATCAGTATTATATTTGTATGCATCGCTGTTTAGTGAACCGGCGCAAACAGTGTCAAATTTTCGCTGTTTAGAAAACCGGCACAAACAGTATTTGTGGTATGTACACATTATCTTTGATGCTGTTATAGGCGTAGATAATAGTTGCAATATGCCTACGAAATTCAAGTGTATTGTAGCGCAACATGCCTAAAATTAAGCTAGATGCATAGAGCGCGGGATAGAAACAAAGTTGTTGAAAGTAAATATTTCTCAAAAAAAAACTCGGGATAGCTCTATCATTAGAGAATGTATTTTACTGTATTTCTACACGACATGACGGGAGTTGTATTCCAAGACACTTCAAATAAGTGTACCATATAATAAAATTATTACATTCATGTAAGTACAAATGGAGCTGCAATGGAATTCACAGACCAAGGTCAGGCCTATCATAATATTATTGTTATACTTCTGGGGGGTGAGCGGTGAACTCCGGACTAGTGACCGGCTTTGGTAGGTTTAGGACAGCTGTCTTGCCACATGTGAGTGTGTACCTTACCACCCATTCACTCCCCCTTCGAAGCCAAGCTCTTGCATTGTCTGCATGTACGTATCAAAAACCGAATATTTTGCTTGAGCAATTGTAAATTTTTAACATGCGGGTGATTCTCCCGCATCAAGGCACTGTACAGTTTCTGTGACTGTCAGTACTGGCGTTTGCACAAAACTCACTGATGCTCTCATTCTTTTAAGAGTGGATTACAGTGAATGGAGAAAGGTGTAGAACAACGCCTGTGTGAGATTCTGTTTTTCAATCCTGCCGTGGAGTCATGTTACTCCTTTCCTCTCCAGCAACCCCATATTAAGTATGAGCTCTATCATTAGAGACACTATTGAACAAGGCGGCAGCTTCATTTTGCGACATTTGTCAACAATTGAGTGCGAATTGCTTCGCCTGTGAACATTTATATTCAAAATTAGTTCGGTTCAGAAACATTAGGGCTGTAATCCTTCATCATGTAAGGACTAGATTTAAAGAGGGCTTTACATATTGTCCTGTTTTGACCTGGAAAAGGTTTTCCGGTTCCACGATAAAGAGCTTAGTTGCTGTTTTTAAGAAAGTCTATAAAGCTACACTAATAAGTTGAAAAACATGAGCGACTTTAACGAGGCAGTTATTGAAACGGAGCATCCTGAGAATCAGTACCCGGTAACCGAACAATGTTGTATCATCAGCGTAAAGACTGGTAGCAGACTATGTGCTGCACAATGATGTACTAATTTGTAACACCACAGATTAATAAACAATTTTATTATTATTATTAAACGTAATAAATTTTACCAGCTTAACAAATGTTATGATTATGTATCAAAATATGAATTCCTAGAAAATTGTTGCAGAATGGCAACGTCATTAACTCTTTTACCCCCTCGGTAATAAAAGAGGTAATTTTCGGTGTAACACTTAAAGAGCCTTGAAACAAAATTGACCCATCACAAAACGTTATTGTTATATCCAGTAAAATATCTATGCTATAAAGCTACAACTCAGCAATAATCACCTACCGAGTAAAAATAAATTAAAAAGCACCGTTGAGTAAAATAGTTTTTGTGCTGTCGTTTGCATAACAATTTCCGGGTTCATGCCCTCCATGGAAATTATTTATATAATATTGTATTTTGTTTTTTTTTTTAACTATAACAGAAAGGCAAGACAAAGCACGAGGGGTGTAACATGCAGAAGCGCCATAACACATTGCATAACCATAATCAAACAAATAAATGTTTTAACTGTAAAATATTATACGAATTATTAGATAAAAATCTAAAGTTTCATATGATTTAATGTTTTAATTAATAATATTCTATTTAATACATCTTATGAGTAATAAGGTGGAGCGCATCGAAAAAATGCTTCTCATCAAAATGGCTTTACGATTTTAAGATTAATTTCTAAAATAGTATATCTAAGCCAGAATTGAAGCATTTAGAAAAACAGTTTAAAAATCTTTTAGATTTCTAGTTTGTCAGTAAGTCAGCAAAGCAAATAAACAAAATCGGAAAAAATAAAAAATAATGACTGAATTTTAATTAAAAACTTGTACACTCTGAAAGGGTTTTCAGTCTTCAAAATGTTCTTCAACTTATTATCTTTGAAATTAAATAGGTTATGTTTGCCGAAGAATAATATGATCCCTGCAAAAACACATAATTCTTATAATAATTAGGAGTTTAACAAAAGGTGACTTCAATCAGAATGTACTTAAGTTCTTTATCTGATTTTCCATAGTAAGTACAAATGGAGCTGCCATTGAATTTACCGACCAGAGTCGGGCCCATTATAATACTATTGTTACATTTCTGGGGGGTGAGCGGTGGACTCCGGACTAACGACCGGCTGTGATAGGTTTAGGACAGCTGTCTTGCTACATGTGAGCGTCCACCTTACCACCCATTCACACCCCCTTTGAAGCCATAGTATTTGAGATGCGGAAATTGCAGTTTTTGATATTTTTTCTAGGAATGAGTTAATTATTTTGCTAGAGAGACAAGATCCTTAAATAGGTGAAATAGAGATTTGGCTGAGAGGCTTGTGAAGGCCTAATTCCACCGCGTGAAGGTCAACAGTGAAGCCATTCCGAGTGACGGAATTTGCGAGATCATGATATTTATTTAATTTGTATTCGTGGCCTTTTGGGATATTTGATTCTCATGGAACAGTTAATTATACGGTAATGGCTATCTTCCGAGATAGGGAGTAAAGAGTTATATCTGGATAGAGAGCCGTGCATCCCAGAATCCAATCTGAAGCCTTCTCTATTATTGAAAAAGGCTTTGTAGTTTGTTTTTTGCCTTTAGAGCCATCCGCATAAACTGTATTGGTGGCTTGGTGGGTACTTGTAAGACCCTTGTTGGCACGAGCACTGAGAGGATAATTACCTCATGGATAACAGCAATAACTTTATCATGGTGGTAAGTATACTGTCCTTGCAGCCAGCCAAACTGTGTCTAGCTGTGCAAAGGTATTGCTACAAAGAGGGCATGAACTATCCTCTGAATAGCTCCAACGAGCGAGGTTACTGGGATCTGGAAGTGTATATTTAATGCTATATAATTTGCAATATTTCAGCAATGGTGATCCTACGAAGTGATGTTTTTCAGATTTTTCCTAGTGCCAACGGTGAAAATTAATCATTAACCTAGTAAAAACAATGTGTTATGTATAGAGTCTTAGAGATCATCAACTTCTCACATTGATATATGAACGATGAATCGCCAATCAAGTCAGATTGGTTCCAGATGCCAACAAAAATTGTTACGCAAACGACAGCACCGCATAGCTTAGGAATGTTAACAATTAATAAATAGTGTACGCTTTGACATTTCATAAGCATAGATCGCTTTATCTCGAGGGTTCCTTATCGCTGCACGAGGGATCGTAGTCTGTGTTGTCAGGAGACGGTCCTGACTGACTGTCAAACTGGAGAAGACAGCCGACAGCGCCAAAATATCTGAGAAAAACAAAAAAAAATAATTAGAATGATTTCAAAACGGATTGTGGCGAATTTAATAGAGTTCTGAACGAGATTATAATCACAGGAAGTGAGTACCAAACAATTAAAGGTTGGTGGTACCCTTCCAAATCAAAGGTCAAATCGCATGATCAAAATGGAAGTTATAATTCCAAATGTTTCAAATGCAAATGTTATGTCAATAGCATGGAGCCAAAATTATTTAATGATTTTCAGATTCCAATTTGTACGATGACAAATTACCAATTCAATAAGTTGATAAATCTTCTGAAGGAAATCCTTTGTTGAAAAGCTGAAGTTTAGTAAAAAAAAAACTAATAAATTGCGAAAGGTTTCAAATTGGTTTAAAATGTTTTTTAAATCTAGGACTCTGAGATTAATGAGCGATTATTATGATCATCAACGGAAAAGCATTTTAAAG